>SJYW01031663.1:113126-146159 GCA_006410735.1 Raphicerus campestris | reverse complement strand
CACACACACACACACACATATTCTTATTCTTTTCCATTATCACAGGATATTGAATATGGTTTCCTAGGCTACACAATAGGACCTTGTTATTTATCAGAGCTGAAATGCCTAAAAGGTCACATTATTTGCAAATAGTAGAAATTAAGCATCAAATTCAGGTAGGTTAGCTACAAAAACCAAGCTCATAACTACCACACAAACTACCTCTCCTAATACAGTGTCCAAACTAGCCTCTGAATCAGCCTCAGAGTCCAGTTTTTGTTGCCGACTATAGTGCATTTCAGAAAATCTGTGGGAATCTGTGACTCATATCAGATCTTGGCTCCTTGGCCAGCTCCTCAGGATGTCTTACATCTTTTTGCAGCATGTGGCCAGGGCCTGCTGGCCATGTCACTGAAGCCACAGATCGCAGGTGGCCCTGTATCTTACCTGCACTTCGATTTGGCTGTGAGCTTTGGTTGTGAAGCCTGGGTCCTAAAACACAGAATGGCAGAGCCTGAGATTGACAAGTGGTTCTACTTTCCTTTTTTTTTAAGTTCTATGTAAAATTGTCATCTTCAAATCTTCACAAAGAGCTGCAATTTTAAGAGCATCAAAAAAGAAAAAGGAAGAATGGGCCACATCTGCAAACATCTTATTGCCCATGTAAAGGAGGAGCTATGAGATGACTTGTTCTGTCCAGCACCCGTTTTCTTAAGTAGACATTTAAGAAATGTATTTCTTAAGAATTGTATTAAGAGATGTATTTCTTAAGAAATCCACGGAGAGAGTCTCATTTAATTTGATGAGCTAAAGGGGAATTTTGGGTGTGTTTGTCTCAGAAATTATCTGGCTTCTTGCTTCCAGCTTNTGCCAAAGGTCACTGAGTTGGGGGCCAAGCTGGGGCCAGTGTCTGAGTCTCTTGCCTCCAGCCCAGAACTTGTTTCACCATTGAGCTTTTGAGACTCAATTTTTTCTCAATGACTTTGCACTTTTTGTCTTTCCTCCTACCCCATTACCAGACATAGTTTTTCTCCTCCAGTTTCCTGTTAACTTAGGGGCAACTAATTAAAAATAGGTCTTGTATTTGCAACTATACAGGAGGCACTGTGTAAAGGAGAAGGGCAAATAAGAAAGAAGCTCAATCTTCAAGATACAAATTCTAGGAGGAGAGACTACTCATTACAAATACACGTAAACATAATGCAGTGTACTAAAAAGAATATGAGGACCTGTTTAGATTTCTAACAGCAAGGAGGGGAAAGTTTTGCTGCAAGAGAAGAGGTAAAGAAAAGTGAGCTGGCTAAGTCAAGTTTTCATCTACTGGCTCCATTTATGAAGGAAAAGCTCTGTTTGGAAACTCGCCTTGTCATTAAGAATTATCAACACTCTGGGTTTCCATGTTGGTGGGAAAAGCTCTGGCTGTCACAGGGATCGAGTGTGGATATTTTAAAATGACAGCTTAAAGAAAGCCTTTCTGTTCTCCATACAATCACCATTTTGGGGTCTGAACGAGAGCCCCTATTGCCTGTAAGCTGATCTTTCTCCTTGAAGTCACTCTTCATAAATTCTCCCAGAGTCTAGGGTCTTCTCTTTAAAATATACGAGGTGTCTATCAGGGCAGCACAGACAACACTATTTGAATGTGCAGAGTGGAAGAGAACAGAAAGGTCTGTGTGAGGTTAACCAGAAAATGTATCGAATGCAATATTCATGTTTCGTAAAGTATTATTGCACAGATGGCCCCATATTTAGAAATAAATATAAAATTCCTAGGTTGTATTATAGTAATACTGTTTCTGAGTTCTCACAGCATTTACGCAGGGCTTTAAGAGTGTGTGTGTGTTAGTTGCTCAGTCATGTCTGATTTTTTGCAACCCCGTGGACTGAAGCCTCCCAAGCTCCTCCGTCCATAAGATTATCCAGGCAAGGATACCAGAGTGTNGAACTAGAAATATATTCACATTTTTAAACAGTTGAGATAAAGAACCTGTGATACCCCTCTCCCCAAACATTTATAAATCCCTAAAAGTGAGGAGCCCAGTGTGAAAATTATTTCACAGATAAGAAGAAAAACAACAACAAAAATCTCTGCTGCAGTGGGGAGACTGAGGGGACTACTCTAAACCCAATACCAAGCTCTCTGGCTCTCTTCTTTGCCTGGATTTTTCATAAACTCTGGTGCTCAAGGAACCCAGAAAGGATTTCCCCCATGGACAGAACCCTGTGGTCACCACTGCCCTTTTGGGTCTCTGCCAAATGAGGATACCATCCAAAGCAGGGCAGGTGAAATTTCTGGTCTACCTGGAGCAGTGTTTCTCTCACCCAGTTTCCTATTTAAGCCAAACAATCATCGTATCTCTGAACAAGCTTGGCCTCTACAAGCTCAGTCTCTCTTCCCAAAGCCTACCAGGAAAGGATGTGGAATGTCCACCCCATGGAATGGACAGTCACATTGCTCTTTCTACTCTTGAGGGAGCCAGCCCAGGTTTGGCCAGTTTTCCATAATTGCAAAGCTATAGCCAGCATTGCCTATCAAGATATTTTGATTGTCAGATCAAAGAGCGCAGGGGAAGAAAGGATCTGCTTATGCTGCAGTAGGCAGGCTCTCTTCCTCTCATGCAGTCTTCACTGGGCTCTGGTCTTTACCTATCTTCATGACCATGAAGACATTCTGGTTTAGAATTATAAGAGGCCTTCCACCTTCCCCGGGAAACCTCATTGATGGTTCATCTTATTTCAGGGCTCACATTTATCTCCTACTAAAATCAGTGGATAAAATAGAAGACATCACTGGTGGATAGCCTTGTCTTATTTTAAATTGTGGCCTTTTTCTCTCTATAAGAAGGTTGTAGAACACAAGAGATCTGTAGAAGTCATCTCCTCTAACATCACCATTTCTAGAATGATGATCTTGAGATGCAGAAAGGCATCATCTGTCATGCCAAAGGTCACTGAGTTGGGGGCCAAGCTGGGGCCAGTGTCTGAGTCTCTTGCCTCCAGCCCAGAACTTGTTTCACCATTGAGCTTTTGAGACTCAATTTTTTCTCAATGACTTTGCACTTTTTGTCTTTCCTCCTACCCCATTACCAGACATAGTTTTTCTCCTCCAGTTTCCTGTTAACTTAGGGGCAACTAATTCAAAATAGGTCTTGTATTTGCAACTATACAGGAGGCACTGTGTAAAGGAGAAGGGCAAATAAGAAAGAAGCTCAATCTTCAAGATACAAATTCTAGGAAGAGAGACTACTCATTACAAATACACGTAAACATAATGCAGTGTACTAAAAAGAATATGAGGACCTGTTTAGATTTCTAACAGCAAGGAGGGGAAAGTTTTGCTGCAAGAGAAGAGGTAAAGAAAAGTGAGCTGGCTAAGTCAAGTTTTCATCTACTGGCTCCATTTATGAAGGAAAAGCTCTGTTTGGAAACTCGCCTTGTCATTAAGAATTATCAACACTCTGGGTTTCCATGTTGGTGGGAAAAGCTCTGGCTGTCACAGGGATCGAGTGTGGATATTTTAAAATGACAGCTTAAAGAAAGCCTTTCTGTTCTCCATACAATCACCATTTTGGGGTCTGAACGAGAGCCCCTATTGCCTGTAAGCTGATCTTTCTCCTTGAAGTCACTCTTCATAAATTCTCCCAGAGTCTAGGGTCTTCTCTTTAAAATATACGAGGTGTCTATCAGGGCAGCACAGACAACACTATTTGAATGTGCAGAGTGGAAGAGAACAGAAAGGTCTGTGTGAGGTTAACCAGAAAATGTATCGAATGCAATATTCATGTTTCGTAAAGTATTATTGCACAGATGGCCCCATATTTAGAAATAAATATAAAATTCCTAGGTTGTATTATAGTAATACTGTTTCTGAGTTCTCACAGCATTTACGCAGGGCTTTAAGAGTGTGTGTGTGTTAGTTGCTCAGTCATGTCTGATTTTTTGCAACCCCGTGGACTGAAGCCTCCCAAGCTCCTCCGTCCATAAGATTATCCAGGCAAGGATACCAGAGTGTGTTGCCATTTCCTTCTCCAGGGGATCTTCCCAACCCAGGGATCGAACCTGGGTTTCCTGCACTGCAGGCAGATTCTTTACCGACTGAGCTACAAGGGAAGCCCACCTCCCTTGTACGCATGGTTCTACTACTCTGATATTCACCTAGCATATATTCAGCCCCTCCTGTGGCCCCAGGCAATGCAACAGACACAGACAGTGGACATAGTTAATGAGAGTTTGATGTGGTATCCTCATTAATGTTGAACACAATATTGTAATATTATAATGCACTGTGGAAGATGCTCTAAACTCTAAAATCCAAGTGACTAAGCACAATAGAAGTTCTTTTCTTGCACAGAAAGTCTGTTGTTATTCAGTTGCTAAGTTGTGTCCAACTCTTTGGGACCTCATGGACTGCAGCATGCCAGGCTTCCCCGTCCTTTACTATCTCCTGGAATTTGCTCAGACTCATGTCCATTGAGTCAGTGATGCCATCCAATCATCTCACCTTCTGTCATCCACCTCTCCTCCTGCCTTCAATCTTTCCCAGGATCAGGGTCTTTTCCAGTGAATCAGCTCTTCCCATTTCAGGTGGCCAAAGTACTGGAGCTTCAGCTTCAGTATCAGTACTTCCAATGAACATTCAGGGTTGATTTCCTTTAGGACTGATTGATTTGATATCCTTACAGTCCAAGAAGAGTCTTCTCCAGCACCACAGTTAAAAAGCATCAATTCTTTGGCACTCACCGAAGTCTAAAATGTGCCTTTCTAATCAGTGATGGGTAGACTCTCCTCTAAACAGTAAATCAGAATTCCAGTTTCTTTCCATCTTGTGGCTCTACCATCTTCAACATCTGGCTTTCAAGAGAGAAGAGGATCTTTCTGCCCCTGAATTACCTTGGCATAGGACTACCCACTTAATTTGTTCCACTGATTACTTTTAGATACAAGAGAAGTTGAGAAATCAGGTCTCCGGCTGGGCAACCATGTTCCAGCAACAACTTGACACTATGGAAAGAGAACAAGAGTCATTGGTAGATAGCCAGCATCCATGCTACACTCCTAGGATCTCTGAGTTTGGTTTGGATCAAGGTTTCAGTTCTCAGCTTCTCATGCAGTTGGGTAGAGTCATGTGACCAAGTCCCAGCTGATGAGAGATGTGTATATGTTTCGTAGGGTTTTGCAGGTGGCTCAGTGGTAAAGAATCTGCCTGCTGATGCAGGAGATGCAGACTTGATCCCTGGGTCATGGAAGATCTCCTGGAATAGGAAATGGCAACCCACTCAAGTTTTCTTGCCTGTAAAACCCCATGGATAGAGGATCCTGGAAGGCTAGAGTTATGGGTTTGCAAAGAGTTAGATGACTTACCATGAGCACAAGACAATATGTAACCACTACTAAGCCAACAATAAAAGGAAAGATATACCCATTTGAATGCAGAGTTCCAAAGAATAGTAAGGAGAGATAAGAAAGGCTTCCTCAGTGATCAATGCAAAGAAATAGAGGAAAACAATACAATGGAAAGACTAGAGCTCTCTTCAAGAAAATCAGAGATACCAAGGGAACATTTCATGCAAAGATGGGCTCGATAAAGGACAGAAATGGTATGAACCTAACAGAAGCAGAAGATATTAAGAAGAGGTGGCAAGAATACACAGAAGAACTGTACAAAAAAGATCCTCATGACCCAGATAATCACGATGGTGTGATCACCCACCTAGATGCAGACATCCTGGAATGTGAAGTCAAGTGGGCTTTAGAAAGCATCACTACAAACAAAGCTAGTGGAGATAATGGAATTCCAGCTGAGCTATTTCAAATTCTAAAAGATGATGCTGTGAAAGTGCTGCACTCAATATGCCAGCAAATATGGAAAACTCAGCAGTGGCCACAGGACTGGGAAAGGTCAGTTTTCATTCCAATCCCAAAGAAAGGCAGTGCCAAAGAATGTTCAAACTACCGCACAATTGCACTCATCCCACATGCTAGTAAAATAATGCTCAAAATTCTCCAAGCCAGACTTCAGCAATACATGAACCATGAACTCTCAGATGTTCAAGCTCGTTTTAGAAAAGGCAGAAGAACCAGAGATCAAATTGCCAACATCTGCTGGATCATGGAAAAAGCAAGAGAGTTCCAGAAAAACATCTATTTATGCTTTATTGACTCTGCCAAAGCTTTTGATTGTGTGGATCACAATAAAATGGAAAATTCTGAAAGTGATGGGAATACCAGACCACCTAACCTGCCTCTTGAGAAATCTATATGCAGGTCAGGAAGCAAGAGTTAGAACTGGACATGGAATAACAGACTGGTTTCAAATAGGAAAAGGAGTATGTTAAGGCTGGACATTGTCACCCTGCTTATTTTTAACTTATATGCAGAGTACATCATGAGAAACGCTGGGGTGGATGAAGCACAAACTGGAATCAAGATTGCCGGGAGAAATATCAATAACCTCAGATATGCAGATGACACCACCCTTGTGGCAGAAAGCGAAGAACTAAAGAGCCTCTTGATGAAAGTGAAAGAGGAGAGTGAAAAAGTTGGCTTAAATCTCAACATTCAGAAAACTAAGATCACGGCATCTGGTCCCATCACATCATGTCGAACAGATGGGGAAGCAGTGGAAACAGTGTCAGTTTATTTTTCTGGGCTCCAAAATCACTGCAGATGGTGACTGCAGCCATGAAATTAAAAGACGCTTACTCCTTGGAAGGAAAGTTATGACCAACCTAGACAGCATGTTGAAAAGCAGAGACATNGGGGCTCACACTTATCTCCTACTAAAATCAGTGGATAAAATAGAAGACATCACTGGTGGATAGCCTTGTCTTATTTTAAATTGTGGCCTTTTTCTCTCTATAAGAAGGTTGTAGAACACAAGAGATCTGTAGAAGTCATCTCCTCTAACATCACCATTTCTAGAATGATGATCTTGAGATGCAGAAAGGCATCATCTGTCATGCCAAAGGTCACTGAGTTGGGGGCCAAGCTGGGGCCAGTGTCTGAGTCTCTTGCCTCCAGCCCAGAACTTGTTTCACCATTGAGCTTTTGAGACTCAATTTTTTCTCAATGACTTTGCACTTTTTGTCTTTCCTCCTACCCCATTACCAGACATAGTTTTTCTCCTCCAGTTTCCTGTTAACTTAGGGGCAACTAATTCAAAATAGGTCTTGTATTTGCAACTATACAGGAGGCACTGTGTAAAGGAGAAGGGCAAATAAGAAAGAAGCTCAATCTTCAAGATACAAATTCTAGGAAGAGAGACTACTCATTACAAATACACGTAAACATAATGCAGTGTACTAAAAAGAATATGAGGACCTGTTTAGATTTCTAACAGCAAGGAGGGGAAAGTTTTGCTGCAAGAGAAGAGGTAAAGAAAAGTGAGCTGGCTAAGTCAAGTTTTCATCTACTGGCTCCATTTATGAAGGAAAAGCTCTGTTTGGAAACTCGCCTTGTCATTAAGAATTATCAACACTCTGGGTTTCCATGTTGGTGGGAAAAGCTCTGGCTGTCACAGGGATCGAGTGTGGATATTTTAAAATGACAGCTTAAAGAAAGCCTTTCTGTTCTCCATACAATCACCATTTTGGGGTCTGAACGAGAGCCCCTATTGCCTGTAAGCTGATCTTTCTCCTTGAAGTCACTCTTCATAAATTCTCCCAGAGTCTAGGGTCTTCTCTTTAAAATATACGAGGTGTCTATCAGGGCAGCACAGACAACACTATTTGAATGTGCAGAGTGGAAGAGAACAGAAAGGTCTGTGTGAGGTTAACCAGAAAATGTATCGAATGCAATATTCATGTTTCGTAAAGTATTATTGCACAGATGGCCCCATATTTAGAAATAAATATAAAATTCCTAGGTTGTATTATAGTAATACTGTTTCTGAGTTCTCACAGCATTTACGCAGGGCTTTAAGAGTGTGTGTGTGTTAGTTGCTCAGTCATGTCTGATTTTTTGCAACCCCGTGGACTGAAGCCTCCCAAGCTCCTCCGTCCATAAGATTATCCAGGCAAGGATACCAGAGTGTGTTGCCATTTCCTTCTCCAGGGGATCTTCCCAACCCAGGGATCGAACCTGGGTTTCCTGCACTGCAGGCAGATTCTTTACCGACTGAGCTACAAGGGAAGCCCACCTCCCTTGTACGCATGGTTCTACTACTCTGATATTCACCTAGCATATATTCAGCCCCTCCTGTGGCCCCAGGCAATGCAACAGACACAGACAGTGGACATAGTTAATGAGAGTTTGATGTGGTATCCTCATTAATGTTGAACACAATATTGTAATATTATAATGCACTGTGGAAGATGCTCTAAACTCTAAAATCCAAGTGACTAAGCACAATAGAAGTTCTTTTCTTGCACAGAAAGTCTGTTGTTATTCAGTTGCTAAGTTGTGTCCAACTCTTTGGGACCTCATGGACTGCAGCATGCCAGGCTTCCCTGTCCTTTACTATCTCCTGGAATTTGCTCAGACTCATGTCCATTGAGTCAGTGATGCCATCCAATCATCTCACCTTCTGTCATCCACCTCTCCTCCTGCCTTCAATCTTTCCCAGGATCAGGGTCTTTTCCAGTGAATCAGCTCTTCCCATTTCAGGTGGCCAAAGTACTGGAGCTTCAGCTTCAGTATCAGTACTTCCAATGAACATTCAGGGTTGATTTCCTTTAGGACTGATTGATTTGATATCCTTACAGTCCAAGAAGAGTCTTCTCCAGCACCACAGTTAAAAAGCATCAATTCTTTGGCACTCACCGAAGTCTAAAATGTGCCTTTCTAATCAGTGATGGGTAGACTCTCCTCTAAACAGTAAATCAGAATTCCAGTTTCTTTCCATCTTGTGGCTCTACCATCTTCAACATCTGGCTTTCAAGAGAGAAGAGGATCTTTCTGCCCCTGAATTACCTTGGCATAGGACTACCCACTTAATTTGTTCCACTGATTACTTTTAGATACAAGAGAAGTTGAGAAATCAGGTCTCCGGCTGGGCAACCATGTTCCAGCAACAACTTGACACTATGGAAAGAGAACAAGAGTCATTGGTAGATAGCCAGCATCCATGCTACACTCCTAGGATCTCTGAGTTTGGTTTGGATCAAGGTTTCAGTTCTCAGCTTCTCATGCAGTTGGGTAGAGTCATGTGACCAAGTCCCAGCTGATGAGAGATGTGTATATGTTTCGTAGGGTTTTGCAGGTGGCTCAGTGGTAAAGAATCTGCCTGCTGATGCAGGAGATGCAGACTTGATCCCTGGGTCATGGAAGATCTCCTGGAATAGGAAATGGCAACCCACTCAAGTTTTCTTGCCTGTAAAACCCCATGGATAGAGGATCCTGGAAGGCTAGAGTTATGGGTTTGCAAAGAGTTAGATGACTTACCATGAGCACAAGACAATATGTAACCACTACTAAGCCAACAATAAAAGGAAAGATATACCCATTTGAATGCAGAGTTCCAAAGAATAGTAAGGAGAGATAAGAAAGGCTTCCTCAGTGATCAATGCAAAGAAATAGAGGAAAACAATACAATGGAAAGACTAGAGCTCTCTTCAAGAAAATCAGAGATACCAAGGGAACATTTCATGCAAAGATGGGCTCGATAAAGGACAGAAATGGTATGAACCTAACAGAAGCAGAAGATATTAAGAAGAGGTGGCAAGAATACACAGAAGAACTGTACAAAAAAGATCCTCATGACCCAGATAATCACGATGGTGTGATCACCCACCTAGATGCAGACATCCTGGAATGTGAAGTCAAGTGGGCTTTAGAAAGCATCACTACAAACAAAGCTAGTGGAGATAATGGAATTCCAGCTGAGCTATTTCAAATTCTAAAAGATGATGCTGTGAAAGTGCTGCACTCAATATGCCAGCAAATATGGAAAACTCAGCAGTGGCCACAGGACTGGGAAAGGTCAGTTTTCATTCCAATCCCAAAGAAAGGCAGTGCCAAAGAATGTTCAAACTACCGCACAATTGCACTCATCCCACATGCTAGTAAAATAATGCTCAAAATTCTCCAAGCCAGACTTCAGCAATACATGAACCATGAACTCTCAGATGTTCAAGCTCGTTTTAGAAAAGGCAGAAGAACCAGAGATCAAATTGCCAACATCTGCTGGATCATGGAAAAAGCAAGAGAGTTCCAGAAAAACATCTATTTATGCTTTATTGACTCTGCCAAAGCTTTTGATTGTGTGGATCACAATAAAATGGAAAATTCTGAAAGTGATGGGAATACCAGACCACCTAACCTGCCTCTTGAGAAATCTATATGCAGGTCAGGAAGCAAGAGTTAGAACTGGACATGGAATAACAGACTGGTTTCAAATAGGAAAAGGAGTATGTTAAGGCTGGACATTGTCACCCTGCTTATTTTTAACTTATATGCAGAGTACATCATGAGAAACGCTGGGGTGGATGAAGCACAAACTGGAATCAAGATTGCCGGGAGAAATATCAATAACCTCAGATATGCAGATGACACCACCCTTGTGGCAGAAAGCGAAGAACTAAAGAGCCTCTTGATGAAAGTGAAAGAGGAGAGTGAAAAAGTTGGCTTAAATCTCAACATTCAGAAAACTAAGATCACGGCATCTGGTCCCATCACATCATGTCGAACAGATGGGGAAGCAGTGGAAACAGTGTCAGTTTATTTTTCTGGGCTCCAAAATCACTGCAGATGGTGACTGCAGCCATGAAATTAAAAGACGCTTACTCCTTGGAAGGAAAGTTATGACCAACCTAGACAGCATGTTGAAAAGCAGAGACATTACTTTGTCAACAAAGGTCCATCTAGTCAAGGCTATGGTTTTTCCAGTGGTCATGTATGGATGTGAGAGTTGGACTATAAAGAAAGCTGAGCGCCAAAGAATTGATGCTTTTGAACTATGGCATTGGAGACTTTTGAGTTCCTTGGACTGCAAGGAGATCCAACCAGTCTATCCTAAATGAGATCAGTCCTGGGTGTTCATTGGAAGGACTGATGCTGAAGCTGAAACTCCAATTCTTTGGCCAACTAATGTGAGGAGTGGACTCATTTGAAAAGACCTTGATGCCGGAAAAGATTGAGGGCAGAAGGAGAAGGGGATGACAGAAGATGAGATGTTTGGGTGGCATCACCGACTTGATAGACATGAGTTTGGGTAAGCTCTGAGAGTTGGTGATGGACAGGGAGGTCTGACATGCTGCAGTTAATGGGGTCGCAAAGAGTCAGACACAATTGAACGACTGAACTGAACTGAACTAAGAAATTCCTTCAAATCATCTGTGTTCTTTTTTCCCATTTTCCTCTTTATCCATTCCTCTACTCAGATTTTATGTGAGGAAGAAACAAACTTTGTTTTTTTCACAGCTCATGTTACTGTGTATGCCTGCATTCTAAGCCACTTCAGTCATGTCCGATTCTTTGGAACCCCATGGACTGGCCAGGCTCCACTATTCATGGGATTCTTCAGGCAAGAATACTGGAGTGGGTTGCCATGCCTTCCTCCAGGGAATCTTCCCAACCCAGGGATCCAACAGCATCTTCTATGGCTCCTTTATTGCAGCTGAACCAACCAGGAAGTCCTCATGTTATTGTACAATTTGTTAATTACAATGGCACCTCCTTATAAGTGATATGTAAGCAGAAGGAAACACTTATAAAAAGGTTTGGAACTACATGAGAATGCTGAAAAAGTTGAGAATCTGATATTGCTCTAGTATATGGCCCCAGGCAGGGATAGGCAAATGTTTTCCAGAAAGGCCCAGATGGGAAATATACTAGGCTTGGTGGGTCATATGATTTCTGTTGCAGTTTCTCAACTCTGCTATTGTTCTGTGAGGGCAGCTGTAGAAAATGGTGTCATAGAATGGGAACAGCCATGTTCCAGTACACTTATTTGTGAAAACAGGGGGTGAGGAGCCAAATTTGATCAGCTTAGAATATAATCACAGTTTTGTTTTATCATTTATATATAAATATTTATTGAAAGTGAAAGTATTAGTTGATCAGTTGTGTCCAGCTATTTGTGACCCCATGGACTGAGCCTACCAGGCTCCTCTGCCCATGGGATTTCCCAGGCAAGAATACTGGAGTGATTTTCCATCTCCTTCCACAGAGCATCTTCCCCACCCAGGGATCAAATCCATGTTATCTGCATTGCAGATGGGTTCTTTACTATCTGAGCCACAATAAATATATATAAATCATTATATTTAAATATATAGTGATCTCAATGTGCTTTTGTTTGTTTTCAGCTGTATATTGAGGTGCATATCATAGAATCAGGAACGGAGAATAGGTTTGGTTGACACCTGTGCGCTGATCAGGTGAATGGGCGAACCCAGTCCTCCAACTTTGCTTACTTAGATTTACTCTGGGTGCCGAGGGGACAATCATCTCCCTTACTTACCCACAGATGCCATTTTTGACCTCTGCTAGGGGCTTTCAGTGTTTCAGCTGAAAGAAGAGACTAGTGGTGAAATATTTTTAGAAGCTTGACAGTTGATGCAAGTGGAAAGTTTTAATCATTTGGTAGCTGAGCCTTTTGCCATTTCTCTCTAATAATGGAACAGAATCTGATTTGAGAGCTGTATCCCTCTTCTCAAACAGAACATTACTACATCAAAAAGGAAGCTGTTACAATATTTAAGGATTGTCTGTTAGAATGTAAAGTACTCTGAAGCAGGAGATAGAAGTTCTCTTAGTTTTTCCCTTTGCTGGAGCCAATTGTGTGAGGATACCTATTACTCTTCTAAGTCTTAAGTTTCTCATCTTTAAAATGGTCACAGGGTTATTCAAAGTATATTGGTCACATCCCCTGGGGCTGACATTAGGAGCTGTAGGAAGATGTTTGCACTGGCTGGTGTATCTTAGATCATATCCAACAGCTGTACAGTCAATATATAAGTAAACACAGAAGAAAGATGTTCTAAAAGGTGGCGAGGGCAATTTGACCTTTGAAAATACCTTATGCCTTATGTTGGGAAGATCCCTTGGAGAGGGAATTACTAGTTATTCCTGTATTCTTGGACTTCTCTGGTGGCTCAGACAATAAAGAATCTGCCTGCAGTGTAGGAGACCTGGGTTCGGTTCCTGGGTTGGGAAGATCCCCGGGAGAAGGGAATGGCTACTCATTCCAGGATTCTTGCTTGGAGAATTCCATGAACAGAGGAGCCTGGTGGGCTACAGTCTGTGGGATCGCAAACAGTTGGACACAACTGAGTGACTAACACTTTCACTTTATGCATAATAGCTTTCAAATCATTGAGCCATGGTTGGGAACCACACGGGAACAATCTTGTCAGGAATTCAAATGCTTCAACAACATTGGATCTAAATGGATCAAAAATGAGTATTTCTCAAATGGATCTAGAATGTCTCATATTGAGTTTGAGCAAACATTTGGGAAACTGGCAAAAGCAGAGAATGTGCAGATGTTTTCCATGTACACAGTATATGTTAATCAGCTGAGTGAACCAAAGAATTCAGGAAATGCTCAGACAGATAGGGAAATTGTTAAGAATAGAAAAATTTGTTTGCTTTCCTGACACTCTCGTCTAAATCAGTTGTGAACATTCATCTAAACTATTCGAATAGGTCATAGAAACTTACAAGATCAGTAGTCTGAGAAGATCTGGAATTACAACTATCAACTCAGCTTTTAGCACTACTTGTCATGCTTCCTTTTTTTCCCTCCTAAGCTTTTATTGGGAAATTTTCCCCAAAGCTATAATTACACTGAATAATGACAGAACTTCCTTAATAAAGCAGAGAGCAGAAACTTTTTGAGATAGCAAAATTTGCAACCATTTACATATTAGTGGAAATTGTCTATCTCAGAATCCATTTGTTCACATTCATTTTTTAAATCACAGACTTGCATTTAATCTACAGGAAGTTCAGGCATCATGCATGTTTAAATTCTAGAAATAAAAAAATGTATGAATAATTTCATGATTTTCCTAAAATCAGTTTTCTATACCAATCAAGAATATGAATGAAAAAGAGGTTAAAATCATCATAAAGGGCCATACACTTGTAGATGATTAAAATCTATGCTATCAAATGATCATCACAGTGAAGATGATAGCCTTTTTTTTCCCAAGGCTTTTTAAGTTGTTGACATATGTCCTTTAAAACTGTACTTGTAGAATAAAGTCTTGATATATATATATATACACGTGGTATCTCAGCCCAAGTGATAATGAAATACCCAGATAGTTTATTTCATAGAATATGTTTATGCTAAGATGGGAATTCTTCTTTATTTAATTTTAGAAATACCACACATAAAATCCAAACTTTGTTATCATCAAGGGACATGAAGATTTTTAAGTAATAGAAAGTACAGGGGACTTTTCTGGTGGTCCAGTTGCTAAGACTCCACACTCTGAAAGCAGGGGGCCTGCGTTTGATCCCTGGTCAAGGAACTAGATGCTATATACTGCAACTTAAGATCCCACATGCTGCAATGAAGATGGAAGATCACATATGCTGCAGCTAAGGCCTGGCATAGATTAAAAAAAAAAAAAAGAAATAAAAAAAAAATAGAAGTGTTGGGTCAGCAGGATGGGTGTGGGGCAGTTCGAAGTGGCAGCGTCACCATTACCACACAGGCCCAAGCCTCTGGATTTGGAATCAGAGGCTAAGGCTTGAGTGTAGCTGTGGTTAAAAAAACTGCCTTTGAATCAGTTGTTGAAACTTTCTGAATGACAACTTCCTCATCTGGAAATGGAGAAAATACATACTTCACGTGGTTGCTATAAGGACCACACACACAAAAAATCTGTGAAAGTGCTTGAAGATCTGCAAGCTGTTACTGCCATTTCATTACCAAGCTTGCCTGGTTGGGCAAGAAAGACAAAGCACGTTGAAAAAATCCAGATTGATTTCAAGCAACGCAAAACAAAACCTAGTAGAAAGCAGGAAGCGATGTCAGGCATAAAGCCTTGGCACACTTTCCATGTTTAGAAGCATTTCCCGTAAAGGATTATATATAACTGAGTGACTGGAAAACCTCAGGAAAGTTCCATTTCCTCTCCTTCCTTGCTTAACCCCAACTGGAGGCCCTGGGAGTGCTCATCACTTCTCTTAGAAGGAGCACTGGTTGTGAAGTTCATGATGATTACCTTTGAAGCTAAAGATGTAATGGGAGATGTGACCGCACTTCCTTAGAGCAGGTTTCTGCATTTATAAGTCACCTCCACTCAACCCACAGGCCTCTCTGAGCTCAATTACAGCCATGTCAGCAAGAATGCCGAGAGCAGCCGCTGCAAGCGAGCCCATTGGGCTATGCAGGGTTCTTGACACTCCAGTGGGATAGTAATCACTTTTATGGTATCTAACTGACACCCGCCCTCCTCCCCAATAAATCATTAATATGCCTACAGTTTTTCATTTTTGCAGCCAGCAGAAGGATTGCAAGGTTTTAGCACAAACTGATTCCTATTTGACGGCCCTGGTCTTTAAGCTAATGCTAACTTCTTGCTTTACTCTCTCCTCTCAGGATCTGGGACATTGCAGTTCAAGTCTCAAGGGCAGGGACCTATTTTCCTGTATCTGACTGTGACTTTGGCTGCACAACCTTGGATGTCATGCCCTCTGAGCTGCAGTTCCTTCATGGAGGAAAAAGTAGAGCATGGTTGTGGCTAGGTGATCATTAGCATCTCTTTCCCCCAAAATTTCCTTTTCGACCTTGGCCTCAACTTACCCTGCAAAATGCATCATCAGCTTGGAGCTATCACCAGCACCTGATGGCCATGTCGCTACCTTGGAGGGACTGTGTGACCTTCTCAGAGACTTGTGTGAGCTTCTCGGGGACCTGTGTGACCTTTCCTGCATTGGTAGAGATAATTTCACTTTCACTCACTGCCTGACAGTGTCTTTGTGTGGGATCAGAACAACTTCTATTCAGAACCATTTGGGTCCTCTTGGCTTTAATAAAGGGACCTTCGCACATGGAAGGGACCGATTCATTTTATGGATGCAGTTTCCAGGCCACGGCACACACTTACCCTTGTGACCTCCTTCATGAGAAAAGAATGCGTCATTGTGATTTTGCTCTCGAAAGTACTGAAAATCTGCATTCCCCTCTGTTTGATTGATCTGCCCTGGGCTCTGGGAGTGACTTGGCCGCCACAGGACAGAAATCGAAGTGGTCACAAGATCTTGGGACCCTATCCAGGCCATTCACTGAGCTCTCCATCTGCTTACAAATTGCGCCCTGTTGCTTTTATCAAATGACTCAGTGAACAGGGAATATATGTTGGTTTTTTAATACAGATGTAAAGTGGCAGGAGAGATTTTGTCAGACCAGAACTTGATGGAAATTTTGAAGTGTTCTTTGGAACCAGATGTTGTGCAGTTCATTAAAATTAAGTGAACTATTTAATACAGATGTTTATAGATATTAAGCGTCTTTTTACTGACTTTTATCCTTCAAAAGTTCAAATTGATCTGCATTTCTTAAAGAAAGGCTAAGAATAAAGAAAAGAGCAGGAAGTGCCCTCATGACATCATTGCCAAGATATGGCCTTAGTCACTCTGTGTGTTATAAGAAGAGTTCATAATAATTTTGGAGATGGTTATCATCTGCACCAATGTGGTCCTGCTTATGAATCTAGGAAGAATTACCAAAAACAATTTTCACTGTGATTCTGAAACAACGTGAAGTAAAAACAGACTTCAATTTTGAAACTACTTTCATGCATAATGAAAAAATAAATAGTATTTTTATTTATAGTTCAGTTCATTCGCTCAGTCGTGTCTGACTCTCTGCGATCTCATGAATCTCAGCACGTCAGGCCTCCCTGTCCATCACCAACTCCCGGAGTTCACTCAGACTCACATCCATGGAATATTTAAGAATAAATAGTATTTTACTATAATGTCCTGCTATTATAATAGTATTTTATACTATTATAGTAAAATATATAATATTATATTTTATTATTATTATAATAGTATTTAAGAATAAATAGTATTCTTGCATTGCAAGAAAGTAGCAAAAACAATTCTAGGATTTACTAAGGATGAAGCTCAGAATTTACTGACTCTTTTCTGGGTCCAGATCACCTCTTTCACCAGAGCAGAAGCTGAAGATTCAGAGCCAGCTCTACCATTGACCAGCTGAGATCACAAATGTCCACATATCTTCTTCATCTGTGAAATGGGATTCTTACAGAACTTACCCCGTAGAGTTCAAGGAGAAACAACTGTTGTACAGCATGTTAAATATGCAACATATCCCTGGCATTTTGTGAGGGTCTTGATTATCAGCAATCATGAAGAATTTTGTGACTCTCACTGTGGGATGTAGCATCGTGAAACTTTGATCTTTATTCTGTTTCCAAGTAGAAAGACATAATAAATATAACTAATGATGCTGTTATATTGTAGAAAATGAAACAATCAGCAATCTAGAAAATATCACCCCATCTTGAATATACAAAGCCTAGGCATCAACTATGTCTAGTGAGCGTGAAACGGTTTCTTACCCCAAGGGGAAAGTTGCCAGAGAAAGGGAACATTTGTCTCCAGCTCTCGTGGCCCAGGGGACATTTGGAAATGAGATAGAACAGGAAAAAAATGAGGCTCTGTAAACAGCCACAGGAAAGGGGGCATGTAAGATGTAATGGGAAATCATTCAGACAGAACTCTGACCTCACTACCAAGTATACCAGCAGGATGGGATGTCCTTTCTATCACAGTAGTCAAGTGAAGGGCATTTGGAAGAGAATGTCCAAGGAAGCCCAGGTCCCTTGGGCAATTATTATAAAATGAAAATCAAGCAGCTCTAGGAACTGAAGCACTTTGTATGAAGTCCTGAGAAAGGAACTGGGCAATCAGAGAGGCTAAGAACTTGCCAAAAGTAAAATGCTGAAACTCAGGCAGGCTAACACAGGTGCAGGGAGCAGATACACTTTAATAGCTTTATGCAGAATCTGGGGAGGATTAGTGGCACTTGTCACTAGTTCTAATTCCACCAGTGGTGACTATACACAGTTCATTGTGTAAATAATGTTGAGTGGTTTTGTATCTCTTCCCCCAAACACAGACACACACACACATACACTTCTAAAAATCTTCAAAAACTTAAAGATCCTTTAGAGATATGTTTAAAGAGAAGGGTGATAAGGGAATGGTATCAATAGCATTGTTCACACTCACCATACCAGTATAGGGACAGATTAGTCCATGGTGAGGGAGTTAAAGACTGTGGGCAGACTAATGAAATATGGTTTACTCTATGGCCTTACAATTAGCTATGAAAAGAAAAGAAGCAAAAAGCAAAGGAGAAAAGGAAAGATATAAGCATCTGAAAGCAGAGTTCCAAAGGATAGCAAGGAGAGATAAGAAAGTCTTCCTCAGTGATCAATGCAAAGAAACAGAGGAAAACAACAGAATGGGAAAGACTAGAGATCTCTTCAAGAAAATTAGAGATACCAAGGGATAATTTCATGAAAGATGGGCTCCATAAAGGACAGAAATGGTATGGGCCTAACAGAAGCAGTAGATGTAATGAAGAGGTGGCAAGAATACACAGAAGAACTGTACAAAAGGGATCTTCATGACCTGGATAATCACGATGGTGTGATCACTCACCTAGATGCAGACATCCTGGAATGTGAAGTCAAGTGGGCCTTAGAAAGCATCACTATGAACAAAGCTAGTGGAGGTGAAGGAATTCCAGTTGAGCTATTGCAAATCCTAAAGGATGATGCTGTGAAAGTGCTGCACTCAATATGCCAGCAAATTTGGAAAATACAGCAGTGGCCACAGGACTGGAAAAGGTCAGTTTTCATTCCAATCCCAAAGATGGGCAATGCCAAAGAATGTTTAAGATACTGCACAACTGCACTCATCTCACATGCTAATAAAGTAATGCTCAAAATTCTCCAAGCCAGGCTTCAACAGTATGTGAACCATGAACTTTCAGATGTTCAAATTGGATTTAGAAAAGGCAGAGAAACCAGAAATCAAATTGCCAACATCCGCTGGCTCATTGAAAAAGCAAGAGAGTTCCAGAAAAACATCTATTTCTGCTTTATTGACTCTGCCAAAGCCTTTGACTGTGTAGATCACAATAAACTGGNCTTTAGTTTTTAAACACAAAATAACAAACCCAGTTGCCCACTCCAAAGACCATAAGAAAATGATTAGAGAACAAGTAATTTACTTGAAAAATAAATCTGGGGAGGAATTAGGGAAGAAACCAGGAGGGAAAGGCATCTGATAACAAATACATGATTAAACTAGATCCCACTGTGAGAAATCAGATTTATCCCACAGGGGGGCTGTGGGAGCCAGTGCAATCAGATTGATGCATTTATCAACCTAAATGGTGAGAGAGCTGAAACATTTATAGACCAACTCGTAGTAGCCCCCAGTTGAGGGAGTAGTATTTCTGCTCTTCTCTGCATTGCCACCGCAAGGTAGACTAAGCTTCCACTGCTTGAAAAGGTCCTCATGTTGCTGGTGAGGGCAGAGTGATGGTACCATATAGTCGTACCCGAGGGGCTGTGGATAGTACTCTCACCCTGTCTGTTCCCTTCTTGCAATATCATCAATAGACAATGGCAACTATTTCTTATGATTTTCTTTACCAATTCTGTTGTGCGAGATACATCCACTGGGCTTCCCAGGTGGCACTAGTGGTAAAGAACCTGCCTGCCAATGCAGGGACATGAGACATGAGTTCAGTTCTTGGGTCTGGAAGATCCCCTGGAGGAGGGCATGGCAACCTACTCCAGTATTCTTGCCTGGAGAATCCCATGGACAGAGGAGCCTGGCGGGCTGCAGTTCTTAGGGTAGCGTAGTCAGACAGGACTGAATTGACTCAACACACACATGTGGTATATCCATTACACGTGCGAGTATTTTTCTGAACGTTGAGTATATTTCTGAGCTTTATATTCTGTTCCACTGAGCCATGTGCTATCTTAGATCAGCACCTACACTGTACCCTTTCCATTCCTGCTGCATGAGTCTTTTCTGTTTTGTCTCATCCATGGAGAGGCTGTATCAACGTTACTGGTGTCTTCAGACAATTGACTTTGTTCCATTGATCTTCTCCATTGATGTTTTCTTATATTTCATTTACTTCTGGTCTTGAATTTACTTTTCAAATTCTTTTTTTTTTTGACTTTGTTTTCTTCTTTCCTCTCCCTTTTATTTAGGTGGAAACTTCATTAANTAAGCACCTACACTGTACCCTTTCCATTCCTGCTGCATGAGTCTTTTCTGTTTTGTCTCATCCATGGAGAGGCTGTGTCAACGTTACTGGTGTCTTCAGACAACTGACTTTGTTCCATTGATCTTCTCCATTGATGTTTTCTTATATTTCATTTATTTCTGGTCTTGAATTTACTTTTCAAATTCTTTTTTTTTTTGACTTTGTTTTCTTCTTTTCCCTCCCTTTTATTTAGGTGGAAACTTCATTAACTTGTTACTTCTTTCCTGATACAAGTGTGTAATACTGCACATTTCTCTCTAGGCATTGTTTTAACATCATTCCTCAGTTTTTGACATGTATTTTTATCATTTCAGTTTAAATTATTTTAAAATTTTCCTTGGGATTTCTTCTTTGAAATGGGATTATGTTGAAGTTGTTTCATTTCTGAATATCTGGGATATTTTAGATACTTTTTCAGTATTGATTTATAGCCTAATGATGTTGTGGTTAGAGGCTGTACTTTGATATTTTCATCTCCTCTGTTTTCTTTGTTCTCTATGTTTGTGGAATTTCTTGAATTTGGATGTTTGATTTTCTAAATTGATCCTCTAATTGTCTCATTCAACTTCTATTATCTTCTAGATTTTTATCTTTCTGCTTTATTTTCCAAGAGACTTCTTTTATTTTATTTTCTGCATAGCACTGAAAATTTTATTACCATCATATCAATCATTTGAGACCATCTGATTTGATCCCCTTTTGATTTTCAACAATCTAGTTTTGTAACCTCTGTTCTGCAAGTACAAATTCAGTTAATTTATATCTTGTGATTACTGACATAATTAAATTCATATTTGATATTTTATTTTTGATTCTTTTTTCTGCTCTTTATGATTTTTTCTTAATGGAGTCAAGATTTTTTTTAAATATTCTTTTTGCACTTTTCTATTCCTTTTGAAGTTATAAACATGTTTTATATTCCAGTGCTTACTATTAAAGCAGTAACATGTATACTTATCTTACAAAATATATAGTTAAGCACTTCTTCTGCTCTCCTTTGCAATAGCAAGACTTTAGAACATTTCACCTCTGGTCACTATCCCTCCTCCATGCCTCATAATATCTTCTATGCTTATGAATTCTTAGAAGGAAATTTTTCCTAAATACAAGAAAGGTAAAAATCCCTTCGTTGTCTGTCTTTACTGCTAGGTGGATACTCTTTGGTTCATTATTTTTGTTAAGTACAAGAGGACAGTCTTTTGTGACAGTAGGTCTCAGCTCCAGTTCATCATCTTATAAAACCCAATGAATTCCCTTTGGAGCTGCTGCATCTCCTGGGTCTAGTTTAATCGGGTCAGAAAATGCTACTTCAGTAGCCTTGAATTCAGCAAAAAACTTAGCATTCTAACTTCTATTTCTCTTTTAATTTTGGTCTTTTGTAATTTTTCTTATTTTTAAAAAGACTCAGCTGTATATCAAAATTATGTTTTAAAATTTTATGCTTTATTCTTAGTATTTTAATTGAGAGCTTTTTAAATAGTGAGTCTTTTTTTTTGTTTTTGATGCATGTGACATACTGCCAAAAATTAAAAAAAGCTTCTATTAGCATTTGACTATGTTAATTTCTTTTTGATTTCTTTTATCTATTACTTCATTCTAGTATATTAACTATAGTTTCCTGATGCTATCTGCCTTGAAAATTTTCCAGTGGCTATGAAAACTAGTGGTGAATAGGAGAATAATGCATGAACTGTTGTATAAAATCTGAAGTATCATATAACATTTTTCTCAGAAACATTTACCAAGCTTTTTCTACATGTAAGTCACTTTGCTGGGTTCTTTGCAAATGCTAACTTTACTCATCATCAAGAGTTGTAACACAGGAAGAAAGATGTCAGCTTTCCCAACACCATCTTGCTATTGGAGGTCACGTTGGAATTTGAACTCACGTCCACCTGACTCCAAAGTGTGTTACTTTCAAAGTCTCCAAAAAAGACTGCAGAGTATTCTGAAACCTTTGAAAAGGGCTATGCCACTAATACAAAAGCAGCTTGTTAACAATTGAAGCCATTAAAGATCATTCTTGTCTGAGTGCTTCACAAAAGAATTAACCCAGTGGCCACTGTTTCTTAGATAGTAGTGGCTAGATAACTGGTTCCTAATTTTTCCGAGAATTCTTTCACTTAACACACAAATTTAGCCACCTAAATTTAGCTGATAATATGTGGGAGGCATTTTGGATAATTCATAATCAAGTGCTTTAATTTTGATAAGGTTGATTTCAAGCCCACACATGAGTAAATAATCAAAAAAGGGAGACAAAATTTAAACTATAGATGCAGAGGGTTAAGAGAGATACTTAATTTAAGCAATTTTGCCAATGAAATATGGGTTCTCTGATCATGCCTAAGGAAGCTGCAGAGGCTTCTTAAAATGTTTCTAAAATAACAATTATCCATCTATCAAAGATAAATGAGCATGAGCTCATTTGATCAGGCAATGTAGATATAAACAGATGAAGAACACAAAGGTGAGCAATGTAGGTTTTGGTTAATAATAGTTCTTCAGAATGATCAGGGAGTCCAGATTCAATAATATCTTGATTGAAATCATCAGATTAGATCAATGAAGCTCGATCAAGTTTCATTGAACTGCCNAAGGTGAGCAATGTAGTTTTTGTTAATAATAGTTCTTCAGAATGATCAGGGAGTCCAGATTCAATAATATCTTGATTGAAATCATCACATTAGATCAACGAAGCTCGATCAAGTTTCATTGAACTGCCTATTCTATGAATAGAACTCTTTCAAATCAAAAGTGCCACTTCCTCTTTTTCCAAGGTTAGCATTTAAATTTTCTGATCACAGATTTCACTCTTCAGCAATGAAAGATGACTCTGGCACTTTTCTGGTCCTTTCCACCCTCCCACCTCTCCTATCCCCTTGACATACACCTTCTCTCCATTTGTTTCTGAACTGTTGCTAAAATAAAAGGATGAATCATCCTAGCGGTGCTTGAATGGAAAACGCATGTGGATTTTCCACGTATTGAAAAGCATACTGAGTAAATTATTAGAGAACTTTAGAGCTTAATGGAATACTTTTTGATGCCTGGGAATCATTGCTTAATCAGCTCTAATGGAAAGATGAAGGTCTTTATTTATGCCACTGCCAAAGACTGCATCTGCTGGGGATTTGACAGTATATTACTTGCCATTCTAACTCAAAAACAAAAATGAAAAAGCAAAACCAAAACTCTTACCAGCCATATTTTACTTACAGATGATTATTACATTCAGATGACTTTGGTTTAGGTTTTCCTTCAAAGGAAGAGGGGGGTTTAATCTTCTTGTCAAGTTTGCTGCACACCCACCCTGCATCCATGCCTTCTGCTACCAGGGTGTAGGGCCATCTTCTTCCTTATCTAATGACCTTGTTTGAAAATCATTGTAATATCTAGTTACTACTTTTGTTTATGTATGTCTAGGATTGGTGCAATAGGGAAAAGGGCAGGCAAGAGGGGAAGATAGTCATTTAATTACCTTAATGGAGAGATAGGAGATTAGGACTCAAGAAATTTCAACTGAAGGACTCACAATATTCCTATCTGATGAGAAATGGGCCCTTGTAACATTTCTGAACATCATTCTTCTAATCCATAACATGTGGCAGATAATACCTGGTAGATTGTCCTGAAATTAAATAGGCAGGAGTTGGAGAGCTATTGGTATCTGGATCAGAAGTGGTAAGAGGTAGGGGAAAGGCTATGAGTAAAAAGACTCAAGTCTGCTCAGTGATTTCATAATCAAGCTCATATTTTAGAGAATGTAAATATTTAATCTTTATTCTTATATATAATTCTAGGGCATCTTAGAATGGTTGTCTAGGGCTTCCCTAGTAGCTCAGAGGTTAAAGCGTCTGCTTCCAATGCGGGAGACTGGGTTCCATCCCTGGGTCGGGAAGATCCCCTGGAGAGGGAAATGGTAACCTACTCCAGTATTCTTGCCTGGAGATTCCCATGGACAGAGGAGCCTGGCAGGCTACAGTCCACGGGGTGGCAAAGAGCTGGACACGACTGAGAGACTTCTTCACTTCTTCTTCATGTCACACCCTATATTGACAGCAATTTTTCAGATTATGTTACATATGAGGTTACTACATCCAAATAGTTCCCAGAAACAAAGACAATCTTCATAGTCTTCAGACAGTTTCTCAGAGACAATTCATTCTGTGCTTTTCACTGATAGGAAGCTCAGTTGAAGAGCAGCCCTAATTCACTGGCAAGTCCTTCTTGAACTGAGTCAAGGACAGAGTTCTTATAATTTTCAAGCATTATATTTTCTTGGTTTATTATATGAAATACTTAAAAATATATTCATCTCCATGTCTTTTTCACATTTAAAATTCTTTGCACTTTGTAATTCTTACAACNTTTCTGATCACAGATTTCACTCTTCAGCAATGAAAGATGACTCTGGCACTTTTCTGGTCCTTTCCACCCTCCCACCTCTCCTATCCCCTTGACATACACCTTCTCTCCATTTGTTTCTGAACTGTTGCTAAAATAAAAGGATGAATCATCCTAGCGGTGCTTGAATGGAAAACGCATGTGGATTTTCCACGTATTGAAAAGCATACTGAGTAAATTATTAGAGAACTTTAGAGCTTAATGGAATACTTTTTGATGCCTGGGAATCATTGCTTAATCAGCTCTAATGGAAAGATGAAGGTCTTTATTTATGCCACTGCCAAAGACTGCATCTGCTGGGGATTTGACAGTATATTACTTGCCATTCTAACTCAAAAACAAAAATGAAAAAGCAAAACCAAAACTCTTACCAGCCATATTTTACTTACAGATGATTATTACATTCAGATGACTTTGGTTTAGGTTTTCCTTCAAAGGAAGAGGGGGGTTTAATCTTCTTGTCAAGTTTGCTGCACACCCACCCTGCATCCATGCCTTCTGCTACCAGGGTGTAGGGCCATCTTCTTCCTTATCTAATGACCTTGTTTGAAAATCATTGTAATATCCAGTTACTACTTTTGTTTATGTGTGTCTAGGATTGGTGCAATAGGGAAAAGGGCAGGCAAGAGGGGAAGATAGTCATTTAATTACCTTAATGGAGAGATAGGAGATTAGGACTCAAGAAATTTCAACTGAAGGACTCACAATATTCCTATCTGATGAGAAATGGGCCCTTGTAACATTTCTGAACATCATTCTTCTAATCCATAACATGTGGCAGATAATACCTGGTAGATTGTCCTGAAATTAAATAGGCAGGAGTTGGAGAGCTATTGGTATCTGGATCAGAAGTGGTAAGAGGTAGGGGAAAGGCTATGAGTAAAAAGACTCAAGTCTGCTCAGTGATTTCATAATCAAGCTCATATTTTAGAGAATGTAAATATTTAATCTTTATTCTTATATATAATTCTAGGGCATCTTAGAATGGTTGTCTAGGGCTTCCCTAGTAGCTCAGAGGTTAAAGCGTCTGCTTCCAATGCGGGAGACTGGGTTCCATCCCTGGGTCGGGAAGATCCCCTGGAGAGGGAAATGGTAACCTACTCCAGTATTCTTGCCTGGAGATTCCCATGGACAGAGGAGCCTGGCAGGCTACAGTCCACGGGGTGGCAAAGAGCTGGACACGACTGAGAGACTTCTTCACTTCTTCTTCATGTCACACCCTATATTGACAGCAATTTTTCAGATTATGTTACATATGAGGTTACTACATCCAAATAGTTCCCAGAAACAAAGACAATCTTCATAGTCTTCAGACAGTTCCTCAGAGACAATTCATTCTGTGCTTTTCACTGATAGGAAGCTCAGTTGAAGAGCAGCCCTAATTCACTGGCAAGTCCTTCTTGAACTGAGTCAAGGACAGAGTTCTTATAATTTTCAAGCATTATATTTTCTTGGTTTATTATATGAAATACTTAAAAATATATTCATCTCCATGTCTTTTTCACATTTAAAATTCTTTGCACTTTGTAATTCTTACAACACTCCTTTTATGCAGTATTTTCAGGTAAAAATATTAACATATTTCTGCTAAAATATTTTCACTAATTGACTAAAGTGCAAATTTAATTGTTTTGTATTTTTATTGGCTAAATCTGGCAAATTCAAGATAGTTTTCAGAATATTAACCATTCTGCTAGCTTCCTCTGGTTTGTCTTTTAGGTGTCAGATGTACTTGGTTTCAAGTCTCAGTTCTATAATTTATAAGCTACATGATCTTGGATAAATTGCATTATCTTTCTGAGCCTCCATTTTATCATCTATAAAAGAGACATAACACCTCTGAGGGCAAAGATTACACCTGCTCACCAAAATCTGTGCCTCTTTGTATTCCAGGGATTTGTATTCTGGATTCCTAGAATAAACTTCTAGGCTTCTCTTACAACAATTGGGAATCCCATTTGGTTGACTTTCAGACAATGGCGGAAATGATGTGTCACTTGGGTTAAGGCTTTTCAAGAAGGAAAACTGTGCCTTCTCCAAGCTCCATCTTCTTCCCTTTGTCAGCTGGGTGTGGGGTAATGAGGTCTTACAGATTAGTGAAGCCTTCAAATGAAAGGAGTTTAGATAGCTGAGTTGCCTTGTGAAAAAAAAAAAAAAGACAAAACCAAAAATTGTACATACCATGAACACTCATACTCACTCTTTATGAAAGAAAAAACATCAACTTTTGTTTGGTTTTACCACTGAACGTTGGAGGTTAATTTGTCCCAGCTGTTACTACTACCATGACTAAGATAAAAATTGCTACCAGTAAAAAAAAAAAAAATACTGCTACTGCTTTCAGTTCAGTTCAGTCACTCAGTTGTGTCCGACTCTTTTTGACCCCATGCACTGGAGCACACCAGGCCTCTTGTCCATCACCAACTCCCAGAGTTTACTCAAACTCATGTCCATTGAATTGGTGATGCCACCCAACTATCTTATCCTCTGTCATCCCCTTTTCCTCCTGCCTTCAATCTTTCCCAGCATCAGGGTCTTTTCCAGTGAGTCAGTTCTTCACATCAGGTGGCCAGAGTATTGTAGTTTCAGCTTCAGCATCAGTCCTTCCAATAAATATTCAGGACTGATCTCCTTTAGGATGGACAGGTTGGATCACCTTGCAGTCCAAGGGACTCTCAAGAGTCTTCTCTGTACCTAACATACATGGCATTCTGTAAAAACAGTATAGAGGTTTCTCAAAAGACTAAAAATAGAACTACCATATGACAGAGTAATTTTATTGCTGGTTTTNGCAGTCCAAGGGACTCTCAAGAGTCTTCTCTGTACCTAACATACATGGCATTCTGTAAAAACAGTATAGAGGTTTCTCAAAAGACTAAAAATAGAACTACCATATGACAGAGTAATTTTATTGCTGGTTTTGAATTTTTAAAAAGCCATTAATTAAAAAAGATACATGCACACCAATGTTCATAGCAGCACTATTTATAATAGCCAAGATATGGAATTAAGTTGTATCTATCACCAGACGAAGGATAAAGAAACTGTGGTGTGTGTGTGTGTGTGTGTGTGTGTGTGTGTATATAATGAAATATTACTCAGCCATGAAAGGAATGAAATTTTGTCATTTGCAATAATGTCATTTGCAATGGATGGACTTGGAGTGTTTTACGCTAAGTGCAATAAATCAGACATAGAAAGACAAATACTGTATAATATCATTAATAGGTGGAATCTAAAAAATTAAACACACTAGTCAGAAAGGCAGTGCCAAAGAATGCTCAAACTACCACACANGGAGTGTTTTACGCTAAGTGCAATAAATCAGACATAGAAAGACAAATACTGTATAATATCATTAATAGGTGGAATCTAAAAAATTAAACACACTAGTCAGAAAGGCAGTGCCAAAGAATGCTCAAACTACCACACAACTGCACTCATCTCACATGCTAGTAAAGCAATGCTCAAAATTCTCCAAGCCAGGCTTCAGCAATATGTGAACCATACTCCCAGATGTTCAATCTGGTTTTAGAAAAGGCAGAGGAAACAGAGATCAAATTGCCAACATCTGCTGGATCATGGAAAAAGCAAGAGAGTTCGAGAAAAACATCTATTTCTGCTTTATTNACTGGTTGGATCTCCTTGCAGTCCAAGGGACTCTCAAGAGTCTTCTCCAACACCACAGCTCAAAAGCATCAGTTCTTCAGCACTCAGCTTTCTTTATGGCCTGACTGTTACATCCGTACATGACTACTGGAAAAACCATAACTTTGACTATATGGGCCTTTGTCAGTAAAGTATTGTCTCTGCTTTTTAATATGTTGCTAGGTTGGTCATAGCTTTTCTTCCAAGGAGCAAGCATCTTTTAATTTCATGTAACTTGTTAGGGAAGAGTAAAATGGACAGGGCACTAGTGTAGTCACTGCAGAAAACAGTTTAGTGCTTCGTCAAAAAAAAAAGAAAGAAAAAGAAAAAAGGAATTACTGCATGAACCAGCAATTCCACCACTAGAAATATACACAAGATTTGGGAACAAGTACTCAAATAAATACTTTTTAAAGAATGTTCATAGCAGCACTATTCTCAATAGTGAAGATGTGGAAACAACCCAACTGTCCATCAGTGGGTGAAGAGATAAACAAAGTGTGTCTGCACATACAATTATTCAGCCCTAAAAAGGAGCGAAGTGCTGATACATGCTACAGCTTGGATGACACTTGAAAGCGTTACTCTAAGTGAGAGAAGCCAGGTACAAAATGTCATGTATTGTATGATTTCTTTTATATGGAGTATCTAGAATAGGTAAATTCACAGGGACAGAAAGCAGATTGATGGTTTCCAGGTACAGGAATGGGAAACAGAGAATGAATGCTTAGGGTATGGGGTGTTCTTCTCAGGAGATCAAACAGTTTTGAAACTAGAGGGAAGTGGTGGTTTAACAACATCATGAATGCACTCAATGCCACTGAATTGTACAGTTTCAGATAGTTAACTATTTGTTATGTCAGCTTCATTTCAGTTAAAAAAGTGTATGTATCACCATTGCAATAAGATCTATAAGGCAGTTATTAGAATTCTGTAAAAACTTTAGATGAAGTAGGAAATGGAAATCCACTCCAGTATTCTTGCTTGGAAAATCCCATGGATAGGGGAGCCTGGTGAACTATAGTCCACAGGGTAGCAGAAGAGTTGGACATGAATGAGCATGTGCATGTGCACACACAGACACACAGACACGCACACACAGACACACAGACCCACACACACATACACACACACACGCACAAAGACTTCAGAATCTCTCAAATCATAGCAACATACTCAAGCAAATATCCACGGGCTTAGAAGTAGATGCTAATTTTAATAATTACTATATTTGATGTAAAAGAACATTATTGTTATAGAATGCTTCAGATGAACTAATTATTGATGAACAAGACAATTTTAAAGCTAATTTTCATTATAATTAGAGATTCAGTGGTAGAATACATGGACAGATGTTTTAAATCACATACAAATCATGGAGCCATTTTCAGTTTCTTGAATGACCTCCACAAGCTGCGGGAAATGGCAGAAGAAACATCCAAAAGCCATTGTATGATCTTATATTTTTAAATACTTTCATTTTAAAAAGCCCAACTGGAAGTCCATATAGTCAAAGCTATGATTTTTCCAGTAGTCATATATGTATTAGACAGTTGGACCATAAAGAAGGCTGAGCACCAAATAATTGATGCTTTAGAACTGTGGTGCTGGAGAAGACTCCAAAGAATCCCTTGGACAGTAAGGCAGTCAAACCAGTCCATCCTAAAGGAAATCAGTCCTGAATATTCATGGGAAGGACTGATGCTGAAGCTGAAGCTCCAATATTTTGGCCTCCTGATGTGAAGAGCTGACTCATTGGAAAAGACCTTGATGCTGAGAAAGACTGAGGGCCGGAGAAGAGGAGCAACTGAGGATGAGGTGGTTGGATGACATCTCCTACTCAATGAACATGAGTTTGAGCAAACTCTAGGAGATGGTGAAGGACAGGGAAGTCTGGCACGTGGCAGTCCATGAGGCTACAAAGAGTCAGAGCAAATGAGTGACTCAACAGCAACTGGAATGTGCTTTATTATAACAATATTGCACTAGAAAAATATCCTTCAGATACATTAAAAAGAACTTGTCAAGGTAGGTCCGTTACGTTGTTTGCTAAGCTTACCAGATAACAGAGTTTGTCCAGAACTGAGAGGTTTCCCAGTGTTCAGGACTAAACCTGGNTTATTATAACAATATTGCACTAGAAAAATATCCTTCAGATACATTAAAAAGAACTTGTCAAGGTAGGTCCGTTACGTTGTTTGCTAAGCTTACCAGATAACAGAGTTTGTCCAGAACTGAGAGGTTTCCCAGTGTTCAGGACTAAACCTGGGTGGTCCTGGGCAAACTGGGATGGATTGGTGGTCATTCTCCTGTTTATTCTCTCATTTTATAAAGTCATGAGGGACTTCTCTGGTGGTCCAGTAGCTATGACTCCTTGCTCCCATTGCAGGAGCCTGGGTTTGATCCCTGGTGAGGTAACTAGATCCCACATGCAGCATCAACAAAAATAAATATTAAAAAGTAAAGTCATTGAAATTACTAGCAATATTTTAAAAAATAATCTCTCCATATAAAAGTTTTAGTCCTATATTGTTTAAACTTAAATATCTTATTTCATTTGTTTTACTTGACAACGTTATTGAGATATTTTTGATATATAAAAATTATATATACTTAAGGTATAGAGCTTGATGCTTTGAAATAAGTATACATTGTGAAAAGCACCAAAAACTAAATAAATTGTCTATCACCTCAATGTTGTTACCATTGTGTATGTATGTGTGTGTGTGAGTGTGTGTGTGTAGATTTAAGATTTGGCCTTTTAGCAAATTCAAGTTTGCCGCACAGTGATGCTAACTATTATCCTCATGTTCAGTGGTAAAGAATCTGCCTGCCAGTGCAGGAGACACAGGAGACATGTGTTTGATACCTAGGTCAGGAAGATCTCCTGGAGGAAGAAATGGCAACCCACTCCAGTATTCTTGCCAGGATGATCCCATGGACAGAGGAGACACAGTCCTTGGGGTCACAAAGAGTTGAACATGACTGAGTGACTGAGCATGCATGCATGCATGCTTCAAATCTCTAGCATTTATTCGCTTTACAAAACTGAAACTTTGCACCCTTTGACCAGTGCCTTTTCATGTCCTCCTCCCTATACTGCCCCTGGAAACTGCCATTCATTCTCCTCTCTCCTTCTCTGAGTTTAGCTATTTGGGATTCCATATACAAGTGAAATCATGTTTGTCTTTCTGTGTCTGAATTATTTCATTTTTCAGAAGTTTCTTTAGGTTCATCCATGTTGCTGCAAATGGCAAAGCTTTTTTCTTTTTAAGGCTGAATAATATTCCACTATGTGTATATATTTACATATCACATATATACACATATCATACATATAAGTATAGATCATACATATCATACACATATGTACACATATATACAATTAAAAAACAATTGCTCCTTGGAAGAAAAGCTATAACGAACCTAGACAGCATATTAAAAAGCAGAGACATTACTTTGCCAACAAAGGTTCGTGTAGTCAAAGTTATGGTTTTTCCAGCAGTCATGAATGGATGTGAGAGTCAGACCATAAAGAAAACTGAGTGTTCAAGAATTAATGCTTTTGAACTGTGGTGTTGGAGAAGACTCTTGAGAGTCCCTTGGTGTTGAAGGAGATCCAATCAGTCTATCCTAAAGGAAATCGGTCCTGAATCTTCATTGGAAGGACTGATGCTGAAGCTGAAGCATCAATCCTTTGGCAACCTGATGAGAAGAGATTACTCATTTGAAAAGACCCTCATGTTGGGAAAGTTTGAAGGCAGTAGGAGAAGGGAATAACAGAGAATGAGATGGCTGGATGACATAACTGACTTGATAGACATGAGTTGGGAGTTGGTGATGGACAGGGAAGCCTGGGGTGCTACGGTCTATGGGTCGCAAAGAGTTGAACACAATTGAGTGACTAAACTGAACTGATATACACATCATATATATATATATATATTTAATATTTTCTTTATTCAATCATTTATTGATGGACATTTAGGTTGTTGCCATATTTGGCTATTATGAATAATGCTGCAGTGAATATGGGAGTGGATATCCCTTTGAGATACTTTCTTTTGAATATATTCTCAGAAGCAGGATTGCTGGATCATATGGTTGCTCTATTTTTAATTTTTTGAGGAACGACCATACTGTTTTCCATAATTGCTGTAGCAATTTACATTCTCACCAAAAGTGCACAAAATTTCCCTTTTGTCCACATCCTTATCAACTTTTGTTATGTTTCATCGTTTTGATAATCGCCATTCTAACACATATGAGGTGGTATCTCATTGTTTTGGGTTTGCATTTTTATGATAATTAGTGAAAATTGATTGCATAAAGAGTTAAATCTTTTAGAAAAATTGTGTAAGAATCATTATCTCTATATTTTGAAATATTTTATCAGTATTGTCACAACCTATAAAAGCCTTTTTAATAGCTCTCTAAGAGTTCCATCAGTAGAAAGATCCTTCTGAGAAATAAAAATTATCAAAAATCATTTGTGATTTTGCATATGATAAGAGAGACCGATGCCACTTTCAATGATATATATTGCAAATAAAATTACTAAAAGTATGAATTTTGATAACCTGAGAAATGAATTTTCAGAAAAGCAAGGCATAAAATTGTTATGATCAATGAAAATATCACACAAATAAAGTATGTCTTACCTTATATAAAATTGTGGCACAAATATTATTCCTTGCAATTTATAAGTTTATGTCACTAGTCACACCACTATTGTCTTTAGTATGTTTTATAAGTAATAAACTTTTTTAAAG
>SJYW01031663.1:99175-112745 GCA_006410735.1 Raphicerus campestris | reverse complement strand
GACTGATGCTGAAGCTGAAGCATCAATCCTTTGGCAACCTGATGAGAAGAGATTACTCATTTGAAAAGACCCTCATGTTGGGAAAGTTTGAAGGCAGTAGGAGAAGGGAATAACAGAGAATGAGATGGCTGGATGACATAACTGACTTGATAGACATGAGTTGGGAGTTGGTGATGGACAGGGAAGCCTGGGGTGCTACGGTCTATGGGTCGCAAAGAGTTGAACACAATTGAGTGACTAAACTGAACTGATATACACATCATATATATATATATATATATATTTAATATTTTCTTTATTCAATCATTTATTGATGGACATTTAGGTTGTTGCCATATTTGGCTATTATGAATAATGCTGCAGTGAATATGGGAGTGGATATCCCTTTGAGATACTTTCTTTTGAATATATTCTCAGAAGCAGGATTGCTGGATCATATGGTTGCTCTATTTTTAATTTTTTGAGGAACGACCATACTGTTTTCCATAATTGCTGTAGCAATTTACATTCTCACCAAAAGTGCACAAAATTTCCCTTTTGTCCACATCCTTATCAACTTTTGTTATGTTTCATCGTTTTGATAATCGCCATTCTAACACATATGAGGTGGTATCTCATTGTTTTGGGTTTGCATTTTTATGATAATTAGTGAAAATTGATTGCATAAAGAGTTAAATCTTTTAGAAAAATTGTGTAAGAATCATTATCTCTATATTTTGAAATATTTTATCAGTATTGTCACAACCTATAAAAGCCTTTTTAATAGCTCTCTAAGAGTTCCATCAGTAGAAAGATCCTTCTGAGAAATAAAAATTATCAAAAATCATTTGTGATTTTGCATATGATAAGAGAGACCGATGCCACTTTCAATGATATATATTGCAAATAAAATTACTAAAAGTATGAATTTTGATAACCTGAGAAATGAATTTTCAGAAAAGCAAGGCATAAAATTGTTATGATCAATGAAAATATCACACAAATAAAGTATGTCTTACCTTATATAAAATTGTGGCACAAATATTATTCCTTGCAATTTATAAGTTTATGTCACTAGTCACACCACTATTGTCTTTAGTATGTTTTATAAGTAATAAACTTTTTTAAAGGAAAAGTTTTATATTTTAGTACCTTCAATCTGTTCATCTTCTACCTTGAGTTTTTGAAATACAGATCCTGAGATAGCATTTTTCACTCTGCACTATAGATTACGTATTTGACCCTTGATGTGATGTCTGAATTATGGTTTTGGCCACCTCCTTCAAGAGAACCAGACATCCCATAATAATTTTTTTTTCTCCTAAAGAAGAATTTTGAGGAATCTCCACCTTCTCTGACTCAGGCTCCTTGCTTCCAAAAGAACAGCCAGAAGTCTTTCAACAAATGGTTGCATAGGAATACCTAGGCAGGTATGCATCAGGCTGGCAATATGAAATACTAAGGCACAGTCTTTTAAAAGGGCTTCCCTGGTGGCTCAGGTGTTAAAGAATCTACCTGCAATGTAGGAGACTCCAGTTTAACTCCTGGGTTGAAAAGACCTGTTGGAGAAGGGATAGGCTACCCATTCCAGTATTCTTGAACTTGCCTGGTGACTCAGCTGGTATGCATAAGAATACCTGGGCAAATATGCATCAGGTTGGCAATATGAAATGCTAAGACATAGTCCTTTAAAAAGTTAAATCATACGAGTAGCTAACTGCCTCACTTATTCTGAAATTTACACTGTTGGATCAAAGGGAGGGAGAGGGATTCTGTTGCAAAAAATGCTCATATAGCAAGCATTATTTACTATATATTGTCTCATGTCTTTTTTACCACAACTCTATGGAGGCATTACCTTAATTTTAAGTTAGGAAACTGATGCCCCGAGAAGTCAAATGGGATTCTTGGCTCAGCCAAAAGATTTTTCTGATGCTGGCGGACACACTTGTGCATATCAACCCTGAAGGAGTAGGATTTTCCCTTTAGATCACTTGCCAAAGGCACCAAGAACACTTAAATATATTTGCTCTTTGCCCTTTAAGGAAATCGCTCTTTTGGAACCAAGGCTACTTATTTTAGTTTTCAGAACCCAGAATGAAAGGAAGCGAGCTCCGTATGATAGAGATCTTTCCTGAGATGGCCCCTTGTCAGCATTTAACTCCTCCTTCCAGCATTTCCTGTTACTCATCTGTTGTGTGTCTGCCAATTAAGAAAGGCACTTTTCTCTATATTCCCATTTCTTCACTTGCTGTTTGTTCTCCATTTGTAAACCATCTCACACTGTGTACCTACTGCCTCCATTTGGCTTTCTTTCATTTTTGACATGATTCAAGTCAGGTAACTGGTCAGTTTGGGTGTCATTTTTCACAGGAAAATAAACACAGATCGAAGTCACTCTGTTGAGGTCTGGAAGGAGTCCAGCTCACAGAGACCAATCTTGAGCAAGTCCTCCGAGTCTGGCAAGGCAAGCGCTGCATTCTCTGTGCCCTCACAGCACTGACAGAGGGGTCCTTTGAGAACCTAGGGAACCACTGCCTACCCAGAGGAGGAGTGTCTCTGAGTGAGGGACAAATCATGCTTGATGTCATAGCACAACGGTCAAGAGCATAGATTAAGCAATCCTAGGTTTGAATCTTGACCTTGGGACCGTTGTATAACCTCTCTGAGCTTCTGTTTCCCGCTCTACCAAATGGGAGTAACAACAGCATTTAAAGTGAGAGGTTATTGTGAAGATCATCCATGAGAGAATGTCTGGCTACATATACACTTTTGATAAATAGCACTATTTGTGAAGCAATCCTATAGCAATCGAGTCAAACTTCTTTTCTCTTTTAAATCGACTAATCCGACTATACTTTATTTCTAACACTCACAGGATGTTGTTGTTCAGTGGTTAAGGCATGTCCGACTTTTCTCTGCAAAGTGATGGTTTTGCATTTTAATACACTGTCTACGTTTGTCATAGTTTTCCTTCCAGGAAGCAAGCATCTTTAAATTTTATAAACTCACCAAGTCTGGGTAAGATAATGAATGAATTAAACCATAGAACTGGTTCTTCTGGAGAAGAAACTTGGCAAGACTTCCCGCTATCATCTGGCTGCAGGGAGGAGTACCCTGCTCATTTGAAGGAAGTGACCCCATCTCAGGCTTCCAAGACCCACACTCTTCTCTTTTCCAACCCTGTTGGTATCACTCCCAACATCCTCAAGAACATGGGTTTCCTTTATCTTCCCCATTAGACTATTGCTGGCAAATACCTCAATAGGCAACCATGGGACATTATAATGGCTGAAGATGTTTAAAGGGTGGTTCCCTCTCTGGTTTCCTGTATTTGAATAGAGAACTTAGACAAGGGACTGGCTGTTTTGTTGATATCAGCTTCTGGAAGGAGTTCATGTTGCAGCAAGGAAGGACTTACTGGAACATCCTCCTTCATAAGAGCCTGTATATTCCTTTATAGGTTAATGCTGCCCAGGAAGAAACCATATCAGTATCAAAAAAGATGTGGGAATGGTATTAATTAGTCATAAATACTTGTTTAGTGCTTGATGAATTCAGCCTAGCTTCTGAGCATATTCCATTGGTTTTCCCAACATCAATATAGGGCAGAGAGAGCATCTCCATGCAAGGGCAGGAGCCCAGACTTGGCTTCAGAAGTCCAGGTTTTTAACTCAGCTCTCTACCATTCCCTTTCTGTGTGAGCTTAGAAAAATGGCTTACCTTACTCAATCTCAACGATTCTGTGTGACCCCAGAGATGGCAGCCCACCAGGCTCCACCATCCCTGGGATTCTCCAGGCAAGAACACTGGAGTGGGTTGCCATTTCCTTCTCCAATGCGTGAAAGTGAAAAGTGAAAGTGAAGTCGCTCGGTCATGCCCAACTTTTAGTGACCCCATGGACTGCAGCCCACCAGGCTCCTCCATCCATGGGATTTGCCAGGCAAGAGTACTGGAGTGGGGTGCCATTGCCTTCTCCGAACCTGGATAAAGAAGAATGAAAATCATGCTATATGACTTCCCTTGTGTATTAGCTGGTAAGGAATTGGCCTACTAATGCAAGAGACGCCAGAGATATGAGTTCCATCTCTGGGTCAGGAAGATACTCTGGAGAAGGAAATGGCAGCTCACTCTGGTATTCTTACCTGGAGAATCACATGGACATTGAGCCTTGTGGGTTATAGTGCAAGGGGTCACAAAGAGTTGGACACGACTGAGCAGGCACATATAGTTAATATGCCTTTTGAGGGGTGTGATGAGACAAGCCATTGATATTTGTTGTTTCCCCAGAAATCTGCAGACCAGCTACTTCAAACATAATAAAAGGCAGAGTGAAAATTAAGAGGGTGATCTTGGGGTCCAAGGCTCTTCAGGGACCTAGGGCCATGCCCTCAGAGCTGGGACTCTGGCAAGTACAGGGGGATGACTCTAAAGGAGATCTCGGCACTATGGTGCAAATGTGGGGTCTTGGTAAAACAGTTGATCAGTGCAACCAAGGTTTGTCTCCCAGGAGACAGATAATAAAAGAAGCCATGGCTGCTGACATCTGTACGGAGAGGCAAAGGAGAGAGCCTGTGACATTTTTGCAGTGAGGAAGTGAAACATCTAATGCATTTCAAGATAGTGTGAGGTCAGCTGTAATAGTGGTAAAAAGAACCTGAGGGCTTGCACTAAGCTGTCAGTGAAGAAAAACAGACCACCAGGCACACGGGCCTCTAAGCGATAAGAACATTTCTCTTTGGGGGAAAACTACTGAGCAGAAAAATTGCAGAATGCAGGCTCAGCATGAGCACTTTGGGGGCCTGCACAGTCTGGACTCAGCTAGCTTTCTCATTTTATTATTTTAAAATATATATTTTATACTTAGAAATATTTCTATGTCTTTCTTTGAGTCTCAGGTAGGACTCATTGGGAATATATTTTTGTTTTATTTTTAAATTATTCTCTAATAATTATTACATTCTTATGTTATTGTTATTTAGTTTCAAGTTACTTTGTAAATTTTGCTTATTTTCTGCCTTATATTTGTCACTTTTTTCCCTCCTTTTTAAAAAATGTTCGTTCCTTTCTTTGGCTAGACTCAACATTATTTCTAGATTAGCTTTATTTTCTCATTCCATTTTTTCTACTGGTTTGGAAAGTAAATAGTCTACATTTTCTTATTAATTAGCCTCAAAATTATAACAAGTCTAAAGAAATTGATTGCATGTTGGATAATTCAAATCAATCTGCATTAGTTCTCTTGATTTCTCCTTTTATTTCAGCATATGTAATATAATATCAATACAGTCAATGTAAATATTTATTCTCATGTGAAATTTAGTGTCTAATTTCTTTGCAGAATTTAATGTACTATTTGTCACTTTGGCTGGCTCTCATCATGGTACCCAGTTCCCTTGTGTGTGTTGTCTTGCTCCTGTGATTTTAGTTTTCCCTGAAATGTTATCTATTCAAATTATTTGGAGCCTGTCTTGAGTTCCCAAATCACTCCAGGGAATATCTGCTTTTGCTTCCGCTAGGCACCCAAGAAGACTACCTACAATAAGCATACAAAAGTCTTCATTTGGACCTTTTTGGAATACATAGGTGTTTTAGACTCCCAAGATATCTGAGGTCCAGCTGATGGTTAGGAGTAAGGGGAAATACCCCCTTTACTCCTCACAGCATTCAAAACTAAAGGCCAATAGACAGGTTTCTTCGTGCTTTCTTTGCGGGGGTATTTTTCTATTCTACCTTTAAAAAAAGAACCAAAAAAAAACTGTGGATAGTGTTCTCTGTTATTTTGGCATCATTCAGGAGTTTTCCATCCAGCCATTCTCCTTGAGCAGGCCCCAGGCACTGCCTTCTATTCCCTGGAGCCTGTTCAGCTGGATGTGCCCTTTCCTGGAAGAGATCATAGATGTTCCCAAGGGAGCTAATGCTTTCATTCTTCTCTCTGGATTCTGGATCCATTTGGCACTTGGCCTCAGAGTTTCTTCCTTAGTATCTTTTAAGACTGTGTGTGTGTATATGTGCTCAGTCATACCCAGCTCTTTATGACCCCATGGACTGTGACCCACCAGGATCCTCTGTCCATGGGATTTCCCAAGCAAGAACACTGGAGTGGGTTCATTTCCTCCTCTAGGGGATCTTCCCCGCCCAGGGATCCAGCCAGAGTCTCTTGCATCTCCTACATTGGCAGGTGGATTCTTTAAGTATAAAATATAAAACAAACATTTATATACATATATGCAATAAATATTTATAGTATAAAATTAACCATTTAATGTTTCTTGACCTAATTTTCTACACTTGCTTACTTACTAGTTTTGCAAAGTTTGTCTCTTCTTTGCTCTGCACAACCCAAAGTAGTTTGTATCAGTAGAATTTACCTTGTTTGTTCATTCACTCGTGTATTTAGCAAACACAGATTCTCCTACTAGGAATCAGAACTTGTGCTTGACATTTGTTACCCAAGGCTGAATAAGACTTGATTTTTATTGCCAAAGAACTCACAGTGCCCTGGGAGAGATGGACTAGTAATCAGGTAGAAACCAAGAATGTGATAACGGAGGTAAATACAGGTAGAAATGCAAACACAAAGGAAGGGAACTTAACCCAGACTGAAGGAGGCAAACTTGTCCAGCCTTCTAGAAGACACTACACTTGGCATATCTAATGAAGCAAGAATGAGAAAGAGTTAAGGACTTCTCAGGAGCAGCACGTGATTAGGCAAAAAATTATGGATTGTTTAAACTTGCTGCTAGAGGTAAAGAAGCTGCTTGTCAATGCAGGAGATGTAAGAGACATAGGTTCAGTCCCTGGGTCTGGAAGATCCCCTGGAAGAAGGCANAGCTTGATAACCCAGACCAAAGCTGTGAGTCCACTTGACACAATGGCTACATTCACTAGCGACAGCAGGCTGTCTTGTGCAGCCCGGCAGGGTGCTCTCCGCACAGCTCTAGCGGTTGAAGTGCACAGAGCATCACAATGTGGCTGGAGAGAGCAGTGCGTGCAGTAGCCCGGGGTGGAGGTCACACCATCTGCACCTTATCCGGCTCCCAGCCCATCTCCAGCATGGGGTTACTGTGGGAGTAAAATGGGGTTATTAGCGGTGGCATGGTATTGACTTTTAAAAGATGCATAACGCGAGAGTTTTAAGTTCAGTTTTACTTGAGGCAAAATGAGAACTGTAGCCTGGGAGAGGGCACCTCAGATAGCTCTGAGAACCTGCTTCCAAGAGGTGGGGTGGGAGGGTCAATATAGGGGGTTTCGGTGAAGGAGGAGTCCATGGAATCAAGTACTTATCTTACAAAAGCTTTCCCGCTAGTCATGGAGAGCTGATGTCACCGTAAAGGGATTTAGTGCTTTTCTAGACATGAAGAGATGCGAGGATTGGGATCATGAAATCTGTTTCTGAAAATATCTAATTATTTAAAAACCTGTTCCACCAGTTTTCTTGGAGCACAAAGTGTCTCATTCCTGTTATTGTCCCTGAACTCCTTCAAGACATGTGGAAGGTCAACAATTGCCCCTGCACAGGATTCAATCCAAGCAGAAAGTGAAAATGAAAGTGGCAGTTGCTCAGTCATGTCTGAATCTTTGCAACCCCATGGGCTGTGGCCCTCCAGGTTCCTCTGTCTATGGGATTTCCAGGCAAGAAAACCGGAGTAGGTTGCCATAGCCTTCTCCAGGGGATCTTCCTAACCCAGGGATCAAACCTCCATCTCCTATATTGCAGATGGATGCTTTACCCTGAGAGCCCCCAGGGAAGACCCGCAGAGGCAGGTGGCGAATGCCCTTCCTTGGCAAGCACCCGTTTGTCGTTGACAGTGGCTGCTGTCCTCATCTCCATACACGTGAGCCTCAGGACAGGATACCTGCCTTCTGCCCACTCTCTTGTCACAGACATGCCACACACATTTGGCAGATTGCAGACTTTCTGCATAGGAAACTTTTAAAAAATATGAATGTATTGAATCTAGACTTTTTAAAAGGAGGGAAGATAGGCTCCTGGGAGAATCCTTGGCATTCTGAGAGATGAAATGCTGGGCTCAAGATCTAAAATGCTCTGATTATAAGATTTTAAATGGTCCCTGCTGAAACAATCAAACTGAGATGCTCCTGAATTTGTGATTTACCTAACTGAATCCTTTCACCCTTTTGGATACAACTCAGACTCCATGTTTTCTGAGAAGCCTTCTGACACCCAGTCTGAGTTAGATTTTCCTTCTCAAAGCATGTGACATGCTGGGTCACCTCTGTCATAGCTCACATTGCCTCACTCATATCTGCTCTGTTAGGCGGGGGGACTGTGTCTTATTTATCACTGCATCCCCAGTGCCTGCACACAACAAGTGTGCAATAAACACTCATCACACGAGAAAAAAAAAGGCTGTGCTTAGGTTATAATTGTTATTTTAACATATATGCAGTTAAGAACTTCCATTTATATAGCAGACTGAACAGAGTTGTAAGAAGCAACGTGGTGTAAATGTAGTCATTCAAACATTTCTTTCCTGAAACATTTCAATCCTGAACGTGGTGAGAGAGTGCCAGGAATATTTGCGGTTTTTATACATATAAGAAGGAAATGCAGGGAAATTTCAAGGGCCCTCCAAGGTCAAGTGAGATCCAAGTAGCCCAGCGATTTCTCATGCCAGAATTTCTGATGAAATCAGAACATTAGGGTTCTGACCTAATGTTCTGTAAAATAGGTGATGCCCAAACCAGAGAACTTTGGCTGGGGGGGCAGGGAAGTGGTATTTTTCTTGGGGCAATATCGGGAGAACATGTTTGCCTATGACTAATCCCCTCCTGTGATGTTGGTATTATCTTTGAGGGTTTTCAAGATAAATAGATTTAAGCTGTTGTCAGTTTCACCAGACAAAAACAAACAGACCCGGGGTCTTTTCATGTGTCTGCAATTCCACAGAATCGCCCCCCGCTGCTTGTTGCTCTGTGGTTTTGTGGTGTTGTGGCTGGTGGGGTGACAATGAGAGTGTGCAGGGAAGGGAGAATACCAGGAAGACGAGAGCACGTCATGGTCAGCAGAGTCATAGTTAGCAGGGTCACGGTCAAGCCCGGAGCTGTCAGAGGACTCCTTGCTCCCTGTGCAGTTCAGTCAAGGCACCAAACCATCACTGAACACCCACTCTGCATGCAACCCCGGGCCGGGTGCTGAGAACACACATACAAACTGACCTTGTCCTTACATAAACCTTGAGAAATATTTACATTAAAAACAACAGAGAGTGAAGTTGACATTGCTCTGTTGGAACATCATTAGATTACCGTCTAAGAAAAGCCTGCTCCATCAGTGATCAGAAGTGACAGTTCTGGCCCCAGCATAGACATCAGTTGTCTGTTAGACAATGGACATCCCTCTTCCCACTCTGATCCTCAGTTTCCTCACCTGTAAATAGGAACTTCCTTTTTTAAAAAAAAAATATTTATTTATTTATTTGGCAGCATTGGGTCTTAGTTGTGGCATGCAAGATCTTAATTCCCTGGCCAGGGATCAAACCCAGGGCCCCCTGTATTGAGAACATGGAGTCTTGGCCACTGGACCCCAGAGAAGTCCCAACAGAAACTTCTTCCTTATAAGCTGGACTTGCTCTCCGTGACCCTTCTAGCTTAGCTAATTAGACTCCCAAAGAAGCTAGAAATTGTTGGATAAAGCACATTCATCTACCTTCTGTAGAGGGCTAGTTGTCCCTTTTGCCTCCGTGTCATTATTACACAAGGAAATGAAGACAATCTAAGGATGCTTTTCATATTTCCGGTATTGGCATGGCCTTGACTTTGACAATGAGACAATAATTTGTGGTCAGTGCCAGTTGCAGCATCTGCATCATGGACTGTGTCACAAAATCAGACCAGCTGTTTGGGACCAAAAGCAACTTTCACTGAGCACCAGGTGTGTCACTAGATTCATTCTCCTGGGTGCCCTGGTCCAGCCTTCCTGGACGTACACAAGCATTTCAAATGCCTGAGTGAGTAATTGAGGAGGTGACTACCCACCTTCCCCACAGAGGATTTCTGCAGGGTCCATACAGGGTGCTGACGGCATGTCCCCTTTTTCTTCATATATCTGAGAACACAGCTGTATGTGGAGTTTTCTGGTGATACATACAGACTTTGCTGCAGGCGAACAACTCATCCCCAATAAAAATCACCTCTTGGTTGTCAATTCATATCCACTGTATCTTTTTCTCCCTTCCCAACCCTCCTGGGAACACTTTGAGTTGGCTGTGTGGTACAGACATGCTTCCCTTGGGTATTGTACTAGCCTTGTGAATTACCCAGCCAGTGGTTCACCATCCAGTTGGGGGGTGAGGTGCCACAGCCGCGGTGGGGTGGGGGTGCTGGCCCAGCCCAGCCTCTTGGGGAGGGATTACCCCAGCAAGCACATGAATAGGCCCGTAGGCACTCTGCTGTGCTGTGCTCCTGCTCAGCTGTGTCCAACTCTTTGCGACCTTGTGGACTTTAGCCCCCCAACTCCTTTGTCCATGGGATTCTCCAGGCAAGAATACAGGGGTGCGTTTCCATTTGCTCCTCCAGGAAATATTCTCAACCCAGGGATCAAATCGCGTCTCCTCTGTCTCCTGCATTGCAGGCAGATCCTTTACTGATGAGCCACTGGGGAAGCCCCTGTGAGACACCTGGAATCTGGAGACACCCTCCTCTCCTCTCAGATTTCTCTTCTCCTATCTAGGCTTCATGGTGTAGACTAGCCCTACCAGAGGCAGGGGAAACAGAGAGGTGGCTAATAAACCCATTCAAGGTAAATATGACCTTCACACTCAGTCAGTTCACTTGCTCAGTCGTGTCCGACTCTTTGCGACCCCATGAATCACAGCACGCCAGGCCTCCATGTCCATCACCATCTCCCGGAGTTCACTCAGACTTGCATCCATTGAGTCAGTGATACCATCCAGCCATCTCATCCTCGGTTGTCCCCTTCTCCTCCTGCCCCTAATCCCTCCCAGCATCAGGGTCTTTTCCAATGAGTCAACTCTTCGCATGAGGTGGCCAAAGTACTGGAGTTTCAGCCTCAGCATCAGTCCTTCCAATGAACACCCAGGACTAATCTCCTTTAGGATGGACTGGTTGGATCTCCTTGCAGTCCAGGGGACTCTCAAGAGTCTTCTCCAATACCACAATTCAAAAGCATCAATTCTTTGGTGCTCAGCTTTCTTCACAGTCCAACTCTCACATCCATACATGACCACTGGAAAAACCATAGCCTTGACTAGACAGACCTTGTTGGCAAAGTAATGTCTCTTCTTTTTAATATACTATCTAGGTTGGTCATAACTTTCCTTCAAAGGAGTAAGCGTCTTTTAATTTCATGGCTGCAATCACCATCTGAAATAATTTTGGAGCCCCCCAAAATAAAGTCTGACATGGTTTCACTGTTTCCCCATCTATTTCCCATGAAGTGATGGGACTGGATGCCATGTTCTTAGTTTTCTGAATGTTGAGCTTTAAGCCAACTTTTTAACTCTCCTCTTTCACCTTCATATTAGTAAGTCTAAAAATACAATCAAAATAGACAAGATTTTTCATATGGGCATATTAACCAAAAATTATATTTCAGTTGAATCAGAAATTATGCAGTGCTGGTGGGAACATACATTGGAAGAACCTAGATAAAAATAATTTATATAGTATGTATCAAGAGCCTTAGAAATGTTCAGTGGAGTTCTTTTTCTAATGATTAACTGTTCACAACAATTCTTACACCTTTCTTGTAATCTGTGTGCTAATTGCCACATCTGTTATCTTGAAAAAGAAGGTTTCTTCATTGGATGAAATTCGTGTTAAAATAGATTTTTTTCAAGAAGAGTTTATTGTGAATACTTTTTCTTAATCCTTATGTTTCTGAGAATATGTTTGTGTGTAGAATTCTAGAGTCATAAGTCATTTTATTCAAAAGTTCCTGGGCAATTATGTTGCTTTCCATCATCTCATGTTACTGGTGGTAAATTCTGAGTCCATCCATTTTTCTGCAGTATTGTGGGTAAACATTTTTGCTAGGACACTTCTCAGTATCATTCTTTATCCTCCAAATATTCAATAACATCATCAAAATATAACGTAAATTTAGTCATGCTCATGAATTCTTCCTGGAGCATACCATACCTTTTAGGATTTCAGATCCAGGTCTTCATTTCCAGAAATTTTTCATTTACATATTTAAAGTTTTTGGTTTAAAACATTCTCTTTACTATATTAGCAATATTAATTATCCCACAGTGACAGTTCTGTTGCCTATTACCTGCATCTACTAATTTTTAATTCTTGATCCTTTTCTCCTTTTTCTATGGAATTTCTGTTTTTCTGTCCTCTATGTCACTGTCTCAGTTTTCTGCAGTGTCAGATCAGTTCTATTTTTGAATTTTCGAATGCCCTTTTAGAAATTCTGCAATAGTATTCTATTTTTTTCTCCTTGTTATTTTCTTGATCTCTGCTGATGCCGTGTATTATTCATTTCATCACATTCTCTCTGATTTGATCTTTTTGACACTTTACTCTCTTAATTTTCTTGAAAATAAAAAGCACTAAATCTAAAACTGTGTCCATTACTTTCAGAGGAGGGGGAGATTTTTTCCATAAAGTACTCACAATCTGTTTTTATTTCACTTCATCTTTGAAAATAACTTTTGCATTGGTTTCTTATCATTTTGCTTTCTCTCCTAATTCTTTCTGAGTAGAGGCTGTTGCGATTAGAATGGAATAGCCAATACTGTTGAAGTTGAATCAGACACGGGCTGGAAGGTCAGATTTGATGGCTTGGGTCTTTGCTTAGTCCCTCAGCTGTCTTGGAGAGAGAAAAGAGAACTAGGACACTGGTCGTCAGCAGATGGAACTGATTCCTTTTCCTTGATCTGCAATTTTATTAAAATTTCTTGAGAGTTGGGACTGACCATCAGTCTGGGACTGACCATCAGTCTGAGACTGAGGATATATTCTGCCTTTATTCTATTCTCTCATTTGCAGTTTAGTCACATTCATATGAAAGGTTCATGGTTCCATGGGCTTTTAGTTTGCTACATCTTACACATGCTTAATTTTCCACCCTTCTTGACTTTTGGTGTCTACCAGTCTATGAACTTTTGTAGGTCAGAGATTTATCCATGGTTCACGTACAGCATGTTTTCGCCTGGTACATGTTCAGAAAAAAAATTTAAAACATTGTTCCAGTTTATTTGATGGAGAGATTCAAGGTCAGGAGCCGACATTGTACAGGAGACAGGATCAAGACCATCCCCATGGAAAAGAAATGCAAAAGAGCAAAACGGCTGTCTGGGGAGGCCTTACGAATAACTGTGAAAAGAAGAGAGGCAAAAAGCAAAGGAGAAAAGGAAATATATAAGCATCTGAATGCAGCGTTCCAAAGAATAGCAAGAAGAGATGAGAAAGCCTTCTTCAGCGATCAATGCAAAGAAATAGAGGAAAACAATAGAATGGGAAAGACTAGAGATCTCTTCAAGAAAATTAGAGATATCAAGGGAACATTTGATGCAAAGATGGGTTCGATGAAGGACAGAAATGGTCTGGACCTAACAGAAGCAGAAGATATTAAGAAGAGGTGGCAAGAATACAC
>SJYW01031663.1:61041-92512 GCA_006410735.1 Raphicerus campestris | reverse complement strand
TGTGTGTGTGTGTGTGTGTGTGTGTGTGTGTGTGGTGTTAGAAATTGTTCCAGCTTCATCCTTTTTCAGGTAGTTGCCCAGTTTTCCCAGCATCATTTGTTAAAGAGATTGCCTTTTTTCCATTGCATATTTTTGCCTCCTTTTTCAAAGATAGGGCTTCCCTGGTGGCTCAGAGGCTAAAGCATCTGCCTGCAATGCGGGAGACCCGGGTTCGATCCCTGGGTCAGGAAGATCCCCTGGAGAAGGAATTGGCAATCCACTCCAGTACTCTTGCCTAGAGAATCCCATGGAAGGAGGAGCCTGGTGGGCTACAGTCCATGGGGTCGCAAAGAGTTGGACACGACTAAGCGACAAACTACTTGTCAAAGATAAGGTGTCCATAGGTGTGTGGATTTATCTCTGGGCTATTTTGTTCTATTGATCTGTGTTTGTGTCTTTGTGCCAGTACCATATTGCATTTATTGATGACTGTACCTTTGTTGTATAGTCTGAAGTCAGGCAGACTGATTCATCCAGTTCCATTCTTCTCTCTCAAGATTGCTTTGGCTATTCAAGGTTTTCTGTGTTTCCGTACAAATTGTGAAATTATTTGTTCTAGTTCTGTGAAAACTACCATTGGTAGCTTATAGGGATTGCATTGAATCTATAGATGCTTTGGGTAATATGCTCATTTTCACTATATTGATTCTTCTGTTCCATGAACATCTTATATTTCTCCATCTATTTGTGTCATCTTTGATTTCTTCCATAACTGTTTTATAGTCTCCTATATATAAGTCTTTGTTTCTTTAGGTAGATTTATTCCTAAGTATTTTATTATTTTCATCACAATGGTGAATGGGATTGTTCCCTTAATTTCTCTTTTCCCCCCTCATTGTTATTGTATAGGAATGCNCTTCCATAACTGTTTTATAGTCTCCTATATATGTCTTTTTTTCTTTAGGTAGATTTATTCCTAAGTATTTTATTATTTTCATCACAATGGTGAATGGGATTGTTCCCTTAATTTCTCTTTTCCCCCCTCATTGTTATTGTATAGGAATGCAAGAGATTTTCTGTGTATTAATTTTTTATCCTAAAATTTTACTATATTCATTGATTAGCTGTAGTAAATTTCTGGTGGTGTCTTTAGGGTTTTCTGTGTAGAGGATCATGTCATCTGCAAACAGTGAGAGTTTATGTCTTCTTTTCCAAACTGGATTTCTTATATTTCTTTTTCTTCTCTGATTGCTGTGGCTAAAACTTCCAAAATGATGTTGAACAACAGTGGTGAGAGTGGGCACCCTTATCTTATTCTTGACTTTAGGGGAAATGCTTTTAATTTTTCACCATTCAGGGTGTTTTCTGTGGGTTTATCTTATATGGCTTTCATTATGTTAAGGTATGTTCCTTCTATGCCTACTTTCTGGAGTTTTTATCATAAATGGGTGTTAAATTTTGTCAAATGTTTTCTCTGAATCAATTGAGATAATCATATGGTTTTTATCTTTCAATTTGTTAGTGTGGTATTTCACATTAATTGACTTGTGAATATTGAAGAATCCTTGCATCCCTAGGATAAAGCTTACTTGGTCATGATGTATGATCTTTTAATATGATGTTGGATTCTGTTTGCTAGAATTTTGTCGAGGATTTTTGCATCTATGTTCATTAGTGATATTGGCCTGTAGTTTTCTTTTTTTGTGGCATCTTTTTCTGGTTTTGGAATTAGGGTGACAGAGGCATTATAGAATGAGTTTAAGAGTTTACCTTCCTCTGCAATTTTCTAAAAGAGTTTGAATAGGATAGATGTTCAGTTCAGTTCAGTTGCTCAGTTGTGTCCGACTCTTTGTGATCCCATAGATCACAGCACACTAGGCCTCCCTGTCCATCACCAAATCCTGGAGTTCACTCAAATTCACGTGCATGGAGTTGGTGATGCCATCCAGCCATCTTATCCTCTGTCATCCCCTTCTCCTCCTGCCCCTAATCCCTCCAGCATCAGAGTCTTTTCCAGTGAGTCAGCACTTCGCATAAGGTGGTCAAAATACTGGAGTTTCAGCTTCAGCATCATTCCCTCCAAAGAACACCCAAGGATGATGTCCTTTAGGATGGACTGGTTGGATCCTCTTGTAGTCCAAGGGACTCTCAAGAGTCTTCTCCAACACCACAGTTCTAAAGCATCAATTTTTGGTGCTCAGCTTTCTTCACAGTCCAACTCATCCATCCATACATGACCACTGGAAAAACCATAGCCTTGACTAAATGGACTTTTGTTGGCAAAGTATTGTCTCTGCTTTTCAATATGCTGTCTAGGTTGGTCATAACTTTCCTCCCAAGGANCCAACTCATCCATCCATACATGACCACTGGAAAAACCATAGCCTTGACTAAATGGACTTTTGTTGGCAAAGTATTGTCTCTGCTTTTCAATATGCTGTCTAGGTTGGTCATAACTTTCCTCCCAAGGAGTAAATGTCTTTTAATTTCATGGCTGAAATCACCATCTGTAGTGATTTCAGAGACAAAAAAAAACCAACTCTGATACTGTTTCCACTATTTTCCCATCTATTTCCCATGAAATGATGGGAACAGATGCCATGATCTTCTTTTTCTGAATGTTGAGCTTGAAGCCAACTTTTTCACTCTCCTCTTTCACTTTCATCAAGAGNGAGTCTATACGGGTGAAAATAGACTTGAGTGTATCTCTGAGGATACATGCAAATCATAAAGCTCACATACACACAAATTGCTTTTTAAAAACAAAGCCCTTGAAAACCAAAGCTATAAAAGTATGTGAATCATCAACCCAGACATCTTTCCTCCAGGCATGCATGACACCCTGTTCCTTCCCGGATGCTCTTCCTTCACAAATTATGGAGGCTGCTGACATCCTTCTGGGGAAAGGATTACCCGGTTCCACAGGCAGTTAAGAATAACATGTAAATGTCATTTAGCTGAGTGATTTCTACATGGATCAAAAGACACACTCAAGTTACTAACGATGATAGCCAAGCCCTTTATTTCAATACAATCACAGCAAACCCAGAAAACTCTCCCAACTGAATTAGCACCAGTGTGGTGTGGGAGTCATTCAGACATTCCTTCCAGGTTAGTAGACTATTTGCAATTCAGCTTTTTTCTTTTTTACTGATGTGCATGTTATATAACCACCACCAGCCATGGGGGAAGCTGGAAGCCAAGGCTCCTCAAAATTTTCCACTGAGTATTCAAAGCCAACAGGAGACAGTGAATGAATACTCCCTTGCTTTATGGTGACATGGCTACAGTTTTCCTTCCCAGTAAATATCGGAATGAGAAGTGGTGAAACATAGGGTTTGCATTTATGGGCTCTGGAAGTTGATGTTCCTGGGTTTAGATCCTGATACCCTTAGGGGCTGTGTGGCTTGGGCAGTTTCCTTTGCCTCCCTCAGTTATCATTCTTGCCTGTTTCACTGATTTTATCTCTGAGTTACTGTATATTTAGCACTTAGTTCTTATGTATAAGGACTCAAGAAATGTAAACTATCATTTAGAAATAAAATTGCAAGGTCCAAGTTTCATTTAAATTCAGCAATGTTCTAATTTCTTCTGGATCTGTCTCTCTCTCTCTTTTCTTTTTTTTTNGGCCAAGAAAACACTGTTAGCAAAGGCACAGAATGTGAGAACTCCCTGAGGGCTGGTGGAATGAAGCGTAGTAGATGTGGAGGGGAAGGATGGCAAAGGCAAGGATTACCGATGGAGGAGGGGACAATGCTTGCCACACTCAGGGGTTTGGACATGATCTTATCATAATGCAAACCTTCAGGATGTATTATCAGCAGGGAAAAAACACAACCAAAACGTAGTTGGGCATGATGGCTATGGAAGCCAGGTATCAAATGGCCTGGAGGGCAAGACTTGTAGCAAGGAGACAAGGGTTTGCTTGGGAGATGATTCAGAATTATCCAGGAAGAAATTTTGATTCTCCCCACTTGGAAAAGTGCAAGATAGAGTGCAGAGAGGGTGGGTCTGAAGAATAAAATAAGCAGGGTTGACAGTCACCAATGGATATCAGATGCTGGGTTTGGAAGGCGTGAAACTGAAAACTGAACCTATTAATTGCTCAGTTTTGTCCGACTTTTGCCACCCCATGGAGTGTAGCCCATGAGGCTCCCCTGTCCATGGAATTCTCTAGGCAAGAATACTGGAGCAGATTCCCTTCCCTGGGAGATCTTCCCGACACAGGGATCGAACTCGGGTCTCCTGCATTGTGAGCAGACTCTTTACCACCTAAGCCACCAGGGAAGCCCAAGGAAGGAGGGCTGGATAGCAAGTGAGCTCAAGTCAACATGTAAAGACTGAAGCTCTGAGGACCCTGGGCTTCTCTGCCTATCACTGCTTCTTTGTGGTGCTCATTGCTACTGTCCTTGGACACCTGCATTAGAGTCTCTTATCCTAACTTCTGAATCCCTCCTTCTGTCTTTGCAAACAGATCCCCTGGTATTAAGCAGATCGCAGCCTGCGTGATACTTTTCCTCTGACTTCAGACAAGCCATAGATTTTGGAGTCCTTCCACAGTGAACTTTTACATCCTGCACAGAATGCTCTGGCCCTCATACTCAGCCTTACACCATTTGGTGAGACTTTTGGAGGAAATTCAAGGTCTGGGCTTTATGACACAATATTTTTTTCCTGGTCTGTTCATCCTTCGCACAGTCTTGGGTTGGCATATTGGAACAGGCGTGTCCACCCTGCTCAATCACATGGGCACCCTCTGACCCTGAGGCAAATCAGATCACCCATTCCCTGGATCGCATCCGGAGAGTCTATACGGGTGAAAATAGACTTGAGTGTATCTCTGAGGATACATGCAAATCATAAAGCTCACATACACACAAATTGCTTTTTAAAAACAAAGCCCTTGAAAACCAAAGCTATAAAAGTATGTGAATCATCAACCCAGACATCTTTCCTCCAGGCATGCATGACACCCTGTTCCTTCCCGGATGCTCTTCCTTCACAAATTATGGAGGCTGCTGACATCCTTCTGGGGAAAGGATTACCCGGTTCCACAGGCAGTTAAGAATAACATGTAAATGTCATTTAGCTGAGTGATTTCTACATGGATCAAAAGACACACTCAAGTTACTAACGATGATAGCCAAGCCCTTTATTTCAATACAATCACAGCAAACCCAGAAAACTCTCCCAACTGAATTAGCACCAGTGTGGTGTGGGAGTCATTCAGACATTCCTTCCAGGTTAGTAGACTATTTGCAATTCAGCTTTTTTCTTTTTTACTGATGTGCATGTTATATAACCACCACCAGCCATGGGGGAAGCTGGAAGCCAAGGCTCCTCAAAATTTTCCACTGAGTATTCAAAGCCAACAGGAGACAGTGAATGAATACTCCCTTGCTTTATGGTGACATGGCTACAGTTTTCCTTCCCAGTAAATATCGGAATGAGAAGTGGTGAAACATAGGGTTTGCATTTATGGGCTCTGGAAGTTGATGTTCCTGGGTTTAGATCCTGATACCCTTAGGGGCTGTGTGGCTTGGGCAGTTTCCTTTGCCTCCCTCAGTTATCATTCTTGCCTGTTTCACTGATTTTATCTCTGAGTTACTGTATATTTAGCACTTAGTTCTTATGTATAAGGACTCAAGAAATGTAAACTATCATTTAGAAATAAAATTGCAAGGTCCAAGTTTCATTTAAATTCAGCAATGTTCTAATTTCTTCTGGATCTGTCTCTCTCTCTCTTTTCTTTTTTTTTAAGAAAAGTGTGCTTTCCCCCAAATATTCAAGAGAATTGAATTTTCTAGCAGAGGTACCATGTTAGGCCTTGGCTTTGCATCAAATTTGGTAGACTGCCACAAACCCAATAGAAATACCATCTTGATGTGAGAAACAGTGATCCTGAAGAGAAGGCAGTAATGTTTCTTTAAAAGCTCCTCGAGGATTTATTGCTATTCATTTTCTGGATAACTGAGTAAACACCAATCCTATAGATAAAGTTCCCATGGAATGAATTACCTGGTGTCTTGACTTGATGGGTAAGGTCTAGGAAAAGACAGATGTCTACACCTACCAATGGTTTTGTTATTTTTAAAGAACTTTCCTAGTGGATCTTATTTCACCTGCAGGCTCCTGGAGACTCCTGATCAGCACTATGGAAAACAGTGGCCATTATCCAAACCCAGAGATGAAGGAGATGACAGAGAGTGTGATGGTTTTAGCTTGTGACACTGAAGAAATTCTGGCCTTGGAGTCAAGAGGCTCCAATTCTAGGCCCAGGTCTCTCTCTCTCTCTCACTTGCCCAAGTTTTGTACAAGCCCTTTCTCTTCTTTGGATTGTTTTTACTTGTGTGCCAAAAAGGAATGAGGACTGACCTGAATAAACTTAACCATCTCTTCAAACTCCAGAATTTCAACTACCTCCACAGTTCCTAGAACTTCTACAGTTAACATAGTTCAGTTCAGTTCAGTCTCTCAGTCGTGTCTGACTCTTTGCAACCTCATGGACTGCATCACAGCAGGCCTCCCTCTCCATCATCAACTCCTGGAGCTTACTCAAACTCATGTCCATTGAGTAGGTGACACCATCCAACCATCTCATCCTCTGTCATCCCCTTCTCCTCCCACCTTCGATCTTTCCCAACATCAGGGTCTTTTCAAATGAGTCAGTTCTTCACATCAAGTGGCCAAAGTATTGAAGTTTCAGCTTCAACATCAGTCCTTCCAGTGAATATTCAGTACTGATTTCCTTTAGGATGGACTGGTTGGATTTCCTGGCAGTCCAAGGGACTCTCAAAAGTCTTTTCCAACACCACAGTTCAAAAGCATCAAATCTTCAGAGCTCAGCTTTCTGTGTAGTCCAACTCTCACATTCATACATGACTACAGGAAAAATCATAGCCTTGACTAGATGGAACTTTGTTGGTAATGTCTCTGCTCTTTAATATGCTGTCTAAGTTGGTCATAAATTTTCTTCCAAGTGGAAATGTCATTTAATTTCATGGTTGCAGACACCATCTGCAGTGATTTTGGAGCCCCCCCAAAGTGAAGTCTGTCACTGTTTCCCCATCTATCTGCCATGAAGTGATGGGACCAGATAGTTTTCTGAATGTTGAGTTTTAAGCCAGATTTTTCACTCTCCTCTTTTACTTTTATCAAGAGGTTCTTTAGTTCTTCTTCACTTTCTGCCATAATGGTGGTATCATCTGCATATCTGAGGTTATTGATATTTTTGCTGGCAATCTTGATTCCAGTTTGTGCTTCATCCAGCCCAGTGTTTCTCATGATTACTCTGCATATAAGTTAAATAAGCAGGGTGACAATATACAGCCTTGATGTACTCTTTTACATATTTGGAAACAGTCTGTTGTTCCATGTCCAGTTCTAACAGTTGCTTCCTGGCCTGCATACAGATTTCTCAAGAGGCAGGTCAGGTGGTCTGATATTCACATCTCTTGAAAAACTTTCCACAGTTTGTGGTGATTAACGTAAGTCAACTTTTTTTCTTACAGAAAACATAAGATGTAAGCAATTTTTATAGTAGTGTTGTGCTTCCAAGGGCTTCCCTTGTGACTCAGCTGGTAAAGAATCCACCTGAAATGCAGGAGACCTGGGTTGGGAAGATCCCCTGAAGAACGTAAAGGCTACCAACTCCAGTATTCTGCCTTGGAGAATTCCATGGACTATACAGTCCACGGGGTTGAAAAGAGTCAGACACGACTGAGCAACTTTCCCTTTCACTTTTGCCTCCAAATTTGAGGCAAAATCATATGTTTTTTTCAATATATTACTTGGTTTACACTGCAGTGAGAATTCATTTTTGGAAAAAATAAATAAATAAATAACCTTAGGGCTTCTCTGGTGGTCCAGTGGTTAGGAGTCTGCCTTGCAATGTCAGGGACACCCATTAGATTCTGGGCCAGGAAGATCCCATGTGCGTGGGGCAACTGAGCCCTCAAGTCACACAAGTCCAGGAAGTTCATCTTCCTCTTGCAGCAAGTACTGAAGCCCATGCACTCTAGCGCCCATGCTCCACAACAAGAGAAGCCACTGCAATGAGAAACCCACACATCATAGCTAGAGAGTAGCCCCTGCTCTCTGCAACTAGAAAAAGACTGCATGCATCAATGAAGACCCAGCACAGCCAATAATAAATAGTACATTTTTAAAATGACCACAAACCTATAAATCTCACTATCATTTACCCCGCTCAGACAGTAAAGCATCTGTCTACAGTGTGGGAGACCTGGGTTTGATCCCTGGGTTGGGAAGTTCCATGGAGAAGGAAATGGCAACCCACTCCAGTACTCTTGCCTAGAAAATTCCATGGACAGAGGAGCCTGGTGTCCATGGGGTCACAAAGAGTCAGACACGACTGAGCAACTTCACTTCACAGTTAAGAAACTGAAGTATAGAGGAGTTCTATAAGGTTTGTAGGGTCACACTTGTTCATGAAGGATTCAAATTCAGGTTCATTTGATTCTAGAGCTCGTACCATCTGCTAATTCTTTATAAATCCAGTTTAGAAGAGTATGACTGTATCACACATGGACTTGCTGGGGCTGGAACAGATCTGCTTGTCTCTGCTGGTTTTGACTTTTAAAAAACCATTTGTTGGCTTTAAAATCAGTAAACATTCTTGCTCCATGTAAATTGGTCTAGATCTGGATCTAATCTTTTCCCCCCATTGCCAGTCAGGCATTTCTGACTGCTTCACAAAAAGNAGCTGGTAAAGAATCCACCTGAAATGCAGGAGACCTGGGTTGGGAAGATCCCCTGAAGAACGTAAAGGCTACCAACTCCAGTATTCTGCCTTGGAGAATTCCATGGACTATACAGTCCACGGGGTTGAAAAGAGTCAGACACGACTGAGCAACTTTCCCTTTCACTTTTGCCTCCAAATTTGAGGCAAAACCATATGTTTTTTTCAATATATTACTTGGTTTACACTGCAGTGAGAATTCATTTTTGGAAAGAATAAATAAATAAATAACCTTAGGGCTTCTCTGGTGGTCCAGTGGTTAGGAGTCTGCCTTGCAATGTCAGGGACACCCATTAGATTCCTGGTCCAGGAAGATCCCATGTGCCATGGGGCAACTGAGCCCTCAAGTCACACAAGTCCAGGAAGTTCATCTTCCTCTTGCAGCAAGTACTGAAGCCCATGCACCCTAGCGCCCATGCTCCACAACAAGAGAAGCCACTGCAATGAGAAACCCACACATCATAGCTAGAGAGTAGCCCCTGCTCTCTGCAACTAGAAAAAGACTGCATGCATCAATGAAGACCCAGCACAGCCAATAATAAATAGTACATTTTTAAAATGACCACAAACCTATAAATCTCACTATCATTTACCCCGCTCAGACAGTAAAGCATCTGTCTACAGTGTGGGAGACCTGGGTTTGATCCCTGGGTTGGGAAGTTCCATGGAGAAGGAAATGGCAACCCACTCCAGTACTCTTGCCTAGAAAATTCCATGGACAGAGGAGCCTGGTGTCCATGGGGTCACAAAGAGTCAGACACGACTGAGCAACTTCACTTCACAGTTAAGAAACTGAAGTATAGAGGAGTTCTATAAGGTTTGTAGGGTCACACTTGTTCATGAAGGATTCAAATTCAGGTTCATTTGATTCTAGAGCTCGTACCATCTGCTAATTCTTTATAAATCCAGTTTAGAAGAGTATGACTGTATCACACATGGACTTGCTGGGGCTGGAACAGATCTGCTTGTCTCTGCTGGTTTTGACTTTTAAAAAACCATTTGTTGGCTTTAAAATCAGTAAACGTTCTTGCTCCATGTAAATTGGTCTAGATCTGGATCTAATCTTTTCCCCCCATTGCCAGTCAGGCATTTCTGACTGCTTCACAAAAAGCCCACTTCTTGACCATGTGTGTTCATACCAGTAGTCACATCTCATACAGATGCCTTCCCAAGTGACAGACTCGTGGTAGATTCATGGCGGTAAATGCAGATTATTGACACTGAAACCCATGAACTCAGAAACCTCTGAAAAATTTCAATGTAATACTAGTTCTAAATACAAATTTAATTGTTGTTTGTATTCAAGGAACAATGTCATTTAGATGAAAAAGTCTAAAAATAAACAGTAGATGATATTTTTTCTGAATCAGGAGGAAACCAAATGATACACTGGCCACAATCACATTTCTTCAGTGCCAGCATTATTTCAACATCCATTTGATTTCTCATGCTTCTAGTGACTCTGTGGTGAATATGGAGAGCAGGAAGGAAGGAGAGCTGAGAATACAGCTGAACTGAAAACATTTGTTCTGGAAACAGCAGAAGAAAGAACTTAAAATCGAATCTGAGTCCTTTGCATAGGAGATTTGGGGAAATTAACAAAAAAGAATGATTTTGCCTCAAGGAAAGGGGGTTTATAGAAAACTCAAAATATTTTCTAGAAATCAAAATTTATCTTGCAAGGTAGCATTTAAATCCATTAAGGATAGATAGCCTGCAAACATATGGATTGACTTTCTCATGAAATGTACGTGAATTTCGGTATTAAGGGGGCACATACTTCAGCAAGATAATTTGGCCTCTGCTGAAACCAGGATATTTCAGCAATCCTTCCAGAGACATTGCCAAAGCCCAGAACCACTAGACTCTTCCATCCCGAGCAGCTTCCACTTTAGCCTGTGTCTCCAGCAGCCTGGCCAAATGAAACATAGAACTCAGCATCTTTTGAGGGGGACAGTTGCCAATCTCAACCCTGGAGATATGTTCAAGGGCTTCCAGCTGATCTTCTGAGCCAAGAGTACAATTCAAAAATGCCGGAGTCTCTTAGGTATCTGCTTCGGGTTACTTTGAGAGACGGTGATGTGAAAGCTGTTAGGCTCTGAACAGGATCTGTGCTGTAAACTATTTGCAAAAGCCCCAATTCCTTCTGGTGGGGTCAGGTTCTTCCTACCCCAGACCGTCTGTGCGAGAACAAAAAACAAGAACTATTGTCAAATTAACAGCTCTCCCCCCAAAACTATGGCAGGTGGCAAGATTCTTGGCCATTGAGTTCTAGCCAAAACATGTCACATTTATTTTCTCCTGGGAGAGGCTCTGGAGGCCTGCTGTGAGTCAGAATGAGGGGGCGGCAGCAGAGAGTAACTGTTGCTTGAGCATCTTGTCTGGTGCTGATGAGAATTAGTCAATTCTTGGAAAGAGCGGAGAGCTTTTCTGCTCTGCTACCCACTTCCAGATTCTCCCCTTGGCCTTGAGATGGATAATTAGCCATCTAATGTAATTCACTTTATTTGCCTCAATACATAGATGTTTACTGAATTTCTATTCAGTATCAGGTTCAAGGCTATGGTTTTTCCAGTAGTCATGTATAGATGTGAGAGTTGGACTATAAAGAAAGCTGAGTGCTGAAGAATTGATGCTTTTGAACTGTGGGGACTCTTGAGAGTCCCTTGGACTGCAAGGAGATCCAACCAGTCCATCCTAAAGGAAATTAGTCTTGAATATTCACTGGAAGGACTGATGTTGAAGCTGAAACTCCAATATTTTGGCCACCTGATGGAAAGAACTGACTCATTTGAAAGGACCTTGATGCTGGGAAAGACTGAAGGTGGGGGAGAAGGGGACAACAGAGGATAAGATGGTTGAATGGCATCACCGACTCAATGACTCTGAGTAAACTCTGGGAGTTGGTGATGGACAGGGAGGCCTGGCATACTGCAGTTCATGGGGTCGCAAAGAGTCAGACATGACTGAGTGACTGAACTGAACTGAACCAGGTTCAACACTGGACTCTCAAAAGAGATAAATGCATTCAACTCATTCACTTTTCTCAGAGGACTTACAGGTTAGTGCAAAATTTCCCTGAGTGTGTTTACAGAATTTTAGTCCCTGGAGATGGACCATTAAAATAGTGTGCCATGTCTAAAAGTTTTAGAAAGTGTTGAATTCTCTGTCATTCTTCAGGGAGATACATAATACATGGTCATTGTATTAAAGTCTTTGAGGGACTTCCCTGGTGGCACCTGTGGATAAGAATCTGCCTACCAATGCAGGGAATATGGGTTCAATCCCTGATCTGGGAAGACTCCACATTCAGAGGAACAACTAAGCCTGTATGCAACAACTATTGAAGCTGGAGTGATCTAGGGCCTGGGCTCCACAACAAGAGAAGCCACCAGTGAGAATCCTGCATGCAGCAACTAAGAGTAGCCCCTGCTTTTTTGCAACTAGAGAAAAACCCACACAGCAACAAACATTTAGCATAGTCAAAAATAATAAAACAAAGGTAAAGTCTTTGAGAAATTCTCCCAGTAAAGTAACTAGCTTAACTAGCTTTAACATGACTGATAACAGCCCTCTCACTTTATTCCCTGTGATGCTTTGTCACAGAAGCTTTGCAGTGCAAAGCCCAGTGAAAAGAGCCAAAATTACACTTTCTGTGAAACAAGTATGATATTTAAAGGAAATCACAAAGTATAGAGTTAGCACAGAAAGGAAAAAGTAGGGAATCAGAAGGACTCTCCTGAAAAGATGCTTTTGATAGATGAAGGCTATGATCTGAATTGTGTCTCTCCTACCAAATTTATGTTGTATCCTAACCCGCAGAGGTGATGGTATTGGTAAGTGGGACCTTTGGGAGATATTTCAGTCATGAGGGTGGCACCCCCAGGAACAGGACTAGTGCCCTTATAAAAGAGACTCCAGAGCTCCTAGCCCATTCCTTCATGTGCGGACACTGAAAAACTGCTGAGTCTGAACTGGGAAGTGGTTCCTCAGCAAACACCACATCAAATCTGCTGGCACCTTGATCTTGGACGTTTTAGCCTCCAGTGCTGTGAAAAATCAATTTCTGTTGGTTGTAAGCCACCTAGTCTATGATATTTTGCTGAAGCAACCCAAAGAGGCTGGGGTGATGAGTGAAAAATTTTCCAGGTAGAAAACGTGAAACAGATATTTCAGACAAAAAAATCATATGTGAGGATTTAGAATTTGCAAGAGCAACATTATCTCTCTTATGGCATGTACATACATATGTTAGCTTTTTAGATGAAAAGATGAAAAGAATAGCAGAGATGATGCTGAAAGGGCTAGAACCAGATCTTGAGGTTCTCATATGCTATCCCATTGTTTTGAGCTGTTGTTGTTTTAGTCACTAAGTCACATCTGACTCTTTTTTGACCCCCTGGACCACAGCCCACCAGGCTCCTCTGTTCATTGAACTTTCCAGGCAAAAATATTGGAGTAGGTTGCCATTTCCTCCTACAGGGAATCTTCCCAGTCCAGGGATCAAACCTGCTTCTCCTGCATCTTCTGCATTGCAGGTGGATTCCTTACCTCTGAGCCAATGATAGACCATATTTTCCAAGTCTGAGTTTTTACTGTTTAATACAATGACCTTCGTGTATTATATAGGGAACTCTCTTCTACTACATTTACTCAAAGTCACATAATCAGAATGTTTTCGTCTTCTTTCTTTCTTTTTTAAATGCAGTTCTCTGAAAGCAGTGAGGGATGGCTACCAGTGTTTAGGGACATCCACCTTCAAAGGGAAACTTTTGGTTTCTGGGACCAGGGAAGCAAACTTAATAGACACATCTTTCTTGATGATTCAGTAGTAAAGAATCCATCTGCAATGCAGGAAATGCAGGATACCATGGTTCAATTCCAGAGCTGGGAAGATCCCCTAGAAGAGGAAATGGCAGCCCACTCCAGTATTCTTGCCTGGAGAATCCCATGAACAGAGGAGCCTGGTGGGCTACAGTTCATGGGGTCACAAAAGAGTCAGACACAACTGAGCGCATACGCGCACGCGCGCGCGCGCGCACACACACACACATACACACACACATGCAAGGACAAGCTGAGGGCATCAAAATAGTTTGTAATGGGAATGTTAAGAGTGAGGCAGAGTGGCATTGAGAATCCAATAGGTGAACTAGAGAGTATCCAGGAAGAGATGAAAACAATATGGTTATCCTACCTAAGGAAAAATTCAGTGACCACATGCTCTTTCAGGCACAAGGAATTCCAGAAAGTATGGTGAGCTAGAGTCAGTTGCACTGGGGGCTTGTTTCAGCTTGAATATAACTGGCTATGCAATGTTGGTTAAATGGTTTCCTGGAAGGTGGAGGGGTTGGACTATGAAACTTAAAGCACATTTCAGCTCCCAAAAAACTGGTAATCTTTTATCAGTAGCTAGTGCTCAACATTATATTATAAGCTAAAAATAGATAATATTGAAATTAAAGAGATCACAGAAAAAGGGGGATATTAGTTGAGCTAGATACCATTTTACACTTTGAAATAGATTTTTCATTGAACCTCATATCAACTACATAAAGTTACTTTCATTCTCCTTTTGCATATTAGTAAACTGAGGCTCAAAATGGTTGCCCAGAACTCTCACAACTCTTAAGCAAGAGAGGTAGGGTTCAGTAACAGGTCAGGGCAATTATAAAGCTTTCTATTTGCATCACACTGTCTATCACCTTGAACTAAAATTTATTAAGTGCTCTGGAGTGGACTGAGTTATGGAATGGTCTGTCCTCCAAAGTCAAGAGAATACTGTTTTTAATGGAATGAGGGAGAAGATGGAAAATGTTGAAGCAAAGAGTTTCCTAACTGGGCTTCTCAGCACAGAGATGTGACATCATAAAGAGCCTGCTCTGCAAGGGGTAACTCATGGAGTCCAGCCATTTGGGGTAAACAGAGAGCAAATACAAGTGTAACCAGGTGAGCTGAGCCCATTTGCATGAACTAGCTGCCTCTTACCAACCTCTTTCACCAGTGTCAGATGGAGCTAGCTTCACCAGCTAAGTTCCTCTGTCCATGGAATTTTCCAGGCAAGAATACTGGAGTGGGGTTGCCATTCCCTTCTCCAGGGGATCTATCTTCCTAACCCAGGGATCAAACCCGAGTCTCCTGTGTTGCAGGCAGATTCTTTACCATCTGAGCCACCAGGGAAGCCCCAATTCAAAATGAAATTAGCAACTTAGATATTTATTCTTCCCGCAAACTTTCATGGACAATTTTCCTTGCGGTGCCACATAGGCATTCCATCCAGTCCCACAAGAAACAAAGCTGAAATGCATGTTGTCTCTGCTTAAGAAGTTACAGTTGAATGGAGAAAGCAGATATTAATGTCACCATTATAAAAATGTGGTAATTGCAGGGAGAAGAGGAGAAACAAGATCTCTGTGACCCCAGAGAATTGCTCGGGGGTAGTAAAGGGTGTGTGAGAGAGGTGTCCTAAGCAGAAATAAGAGCTGCACTAAAGACTCACAGATGTGACAGCTGATGAGGTCTCAGGAAATGGCAAAGAGTCTGATGCTAGTGAGTCAGAGTTCATGGGAGGAGTGGCTGAAAAGGTAGTTTGAAATTGTATGGTAAATAGCTTTGAAAGCTAAAGAAAGGAGCTAGAACTTTTTATATCAATCTTAAGGTTTTTTTTTTTTAATTAGAGATAATATTGTTTTAATGAAAATTATCTGAAAGGGAGCAAAGTGCAGGACTGGAAGGAGGGAGGACAGACGGAAAGGAAGTTTCTAGAGACAATCTAGGTAAGCAATGAAGATCTGAGCTTGAGGATTGGTGATGAGGTGGACAGCACAGAAAAGATGGGGAAGCAGACAGTTGATCAGTTGATGAGCCCAGGTTAATGACAAAGCCAATATTGGAACCAAGGTCTTGGCTTGCACTGTGTATGTGTGCATACATACACACGCACATACACACTGAAGACAAAATATGTGCCAGGAACTATGCTGGAAGCTGGGGAAACAGAGAGACAGTCTCTGGTCTAAGCTGAGAGGAGAATGCAGAGAGATAAGAAGCCAGGATCCAGTAATGGCAGTAGAGGATATTATAGGGAGAAGCAAGGGAGAAAGGTGGTTGATTGGTACTTAGAGGGCAGACAAGCTCCTCAGTGGAAAGGATGGACATCTCAGTGGAGTCTGGAGAAAAGAGTTGTAGTAGGAGAGCACAAGGCAGCTGGGGAGGGGAGCTGGGATTCAAGTGGAGGGAATGGCAGCCATCTTGCCTGGTCAGTCGAAATTCATCCATTGAAAGGGCCTCCGTCCGAGTGCATTTGAATGTATTTCCTCACATAACGTTCCTGGTATCTGAGATTCTATGGTGATTCCAGCTCATGAGACCTCAGCCCTCTGCTCACTGGAATGACCCACAAAGAATAATAGAAAATCAGAATAGAAAAGATCTTTAAGGACCCCCATTTCAACCCCTCAATTTACAAAGAAGGTGAATAAAACACTGGAAAAAGAGACTTTTAAAATATTATACAGTGAGTTAGAACTGGAACCCAGGTCAGTTGTTACCCAGTCCAATATCTTTCCAACATGCTTTGCATGCTTCTTGCATCTGAGTTTAATGTCAAGGGCATTCTGTGTCTAAAACTTCTTGCCAAGGGTTTTATGCAGGTTGTTTTACCAATGTGTTCACTTATAATTATTAAGTTCTTACACTTGTAGCAACCTCGGTTACCAGAATGCACAGCATTCTTCACAGTAATTCTATTTACTGCATTTCTTCAGGACTTACATTAATTCTCTCATCATCTCGAGTTTTATTATTCTCTCAAGTTTTATTATTCTCTTCTTTCCTAAGGCACAAATGAGCTCAAGGGTTGAACTGCTTTATCATTCCAGATACTAAAACTTTCATTTCAGAAGTTTCTAGGCCAGGCACATTTCCTTCACTTCTGAAAGTGTGTGCTACAGGCATGCTTCGGGGCACACACAGGACAGCCTTATTCATCCTGTCATCATCCATTTTCCATCTCAACCTAGAATCACACTCAGCCAGTGCTTATTGAGCAGACTCCATGCTGGATGCTTCCTAGGCATCCCAGCCTCCTAAGAACTCAATGTGCTATTACTACCCCATTTCCAAGTGAGATCAGCTGTCAGAATACTTTCTTTCCTGGGACAATAGTGCGACCTGAGCAGTGCATGCTTCCCTTTCTCGAGTCCAGGAGATGAAGGTATTTGACTGCGAGTTGAGACAGAGTCATTCTCATCTGTGCCAATATCTTTGCTCAGAGGAGACCAGCCAGCAATTAGTCCTGCCTCTGGATGCAGCTCTGCATTTCCTCTGACAACTCAGCTTATCAAGGAAACAGGAGAAAGCCTGTGGGCTCAGGGTGATGGCAGAGGGTAACTTGAATATGGGGAGGAGGTGGCAGCACCCTGCCTGGAGTTACAACCCAGAATAAAGATACGTGAGTCCTGCATGTGATGCAGGTGATGAGAACCTGAGGAGACGAGCTTATTTAAGAAAACATGCATCATTGATGTGGTTATTTTGGGAGATGAAAGAGGGCTTGAAAAGGAGAAACATGTGAAAAGTATTCCAGCTGAACAAGGGTGAGAGAAAACGAAGATTTCCCTTCATGATGGAATGGTGAATAGCAACCAGTGTTCTGGTCTTTCAAGTCTCGAGGTGGAAGGATGAAGTGTAGGAGGCAGATGCTGACGGCTCTTTGTTATTTAGGGATTGGGGGATTTGGGAAAGGATTTGCTCCCGCATATCTTTATTGTTGCTAAGAGAAACCAGGCTCCAAGGGGGACTGAGAATGGCGATTCCCCAGAGCAGCCCAAGCTTCCCCTGTGATGAGATGTGTTGCTCTTACCTCACAGCAGAGTGAGAGCAGAGACTCTGTTTCCAATCACTTGCAGGAGGTCCATATGGAATGATGATCAGTTAGGGAGAGGGTGGGGTCCAGAAGCAAGCAGACTTCATCCGGCTCTGCTGCCTTTAAAGCAGTTGTGTCAGCTGTGGGGCTGACNACATGCTCTTTCAGGCACAAGGAATTCCAGAAAGTGTGGTGAACTAGAGTCAGTTGCGCTGGGGTCTTGTTTCAGCTTGAATATAACTGGCTATGCAGTGTTGGTTAAATGGTTTCCTGGAAGGTGGAGGGGTTGGACGATGAAACTTAAAGCACATTTCATCTCCCAAAAAACTGGTAATCTTTTATCAGTAGCTAGTGCTCAACATTTTATTATAAGCTAAAAATAGATAATATTGAAATTAAAGAGATCACAGAAAAAGGGGGATATTAGTTGAGCTAGATACCATTTTACACTTTGAAATAGATTTTTCATTGAACCTCATATCAACTACATAAAGTTACTTTCATTCTCCTTTTGCATATTCGTAAACTGAGGCTCAAAATGGTTGCCCCGAACTCTCACAACTCTTAAGCAAGAGAGGTAGGGTTCAGTAACAGGTCAGGGCAATTATAAAGCTTTCTATTTGCATCACACTGTCCATCACCTTGAACTAAAATTTATTAAGTGCTCTGGAGTGGACTGAGTTATGGAATGGTCTGTCCTCCAAAGTCAAGAGAATACTGTTTTTAATGGAATGAGGGAGAAGATGGAAAATGTTGAAGCAAAGAGTTTCCTAACTGGGCTTCTCAGCACAGAGATGTGACATCATAAAGAGCCTGCTCTGCAAGGGGTAACTCATGGAGTCCAGCCATTTGGGGTAAACAGAGAGCAAATACAAGTGTAACCAGGTGAGCTGAGCCCATTTGCATGAACTAGCTGCCTCTTACCAACCTCTTTCACCAGTGTCAGATGGAGCTAGCTTCACCAGCTAAGTTCCTCTGTCCATGGAATTTTCCAGGCAAGAATACTGGAGTGGGGTTGCCATTCCCTTCTCCAGGGGATCTATCTTCCTAACCCAGGGATCAAACCCGAGTCTCCTGTGTTGCAGGCAGATTCTTTACCATCTGAGCCACCAGGGAAGCCCCACTTCAAAATGAAATTAGCAACTTAGATATTTATTCTTCCCGCAAACTTTCATGGACAATTTTCCTTGTGGTGCCACATAGGCATTCCATCCAGTCCCACAAGAAACAAAGCTGAAATGCATGTTGTCTCTGCTTAAGAAGTTACAGTTGAATGGAGAAAGCAGATATTAATGTCACCATTATAAAAATGTGGTAATTGCAGGGAGAAAAGGAGAAACAAGATCTCTGTGACCCCAGAGAATTGCTCGGGGGTAGTAAAGGGTGTGTGAGAGAGGTGTCCTAAGCAGAAATAAGAGCTGCACTAAAGACTCACAGATGTGACAGCTGATGAGGTCTCAGGAAATGGCAAAGAGTCTGATGCTAGTGAGTCAGAGTTCATGGGAGGAGTGGCTGAAAAGGTAGTTTGAAATTGTATGGTAAATAGCTTTGAAAGCTAAAGAAAGGAGCTAGAACTTTTTATATCAATCTTAAGGTTTTTTTTTTTTAATTAGAGATAATATTGTTTTAATGAAAATTATCTGAAAGGGAGCAAAGTGCAGGACTGGAAGGAGGGAGGACAGACGGAAAGGAAGTTTCTAGAGACAATCTAGGTAAGCAATGAAGATCTGAGCTTGAGGATTGGTGATGAGGTGGACAGCACAGAAAAGATGGGGAAGCAGACAGTTGATCAGTTGATGAGCCCAGGTTAATGACAAAGCCAATATTGGAACCAAGGTCTTGGCTTGCACTGTGTATGTGTGCATACATACACACGCACATACACACTGAAGACAAAATATGTGCCAGGAACTATGCTGGAAGCTGGGGAAACAGAGAGACAGTCTCTGGTCTAAGCTGAGAGGAGAATGCAGAGAGATAAGAAGCCAGGATCCAGTAATGGCAGTAGAGGATATTATAGGGAGAAGCAAGGGAGAAAGGTGGTTGATTGGTACTTAGAGGGCAGACAAGCTCCTCAGTGGAAAGGATGGACATCTCAGTGGAGTCTGGAGAAAAGAGTTGTAGTAGGAGAGCACAAGGCAGCTGGGGAGGGGAGCTGGGATTCAAGTGGAGGGAATGGCAGCCATCTTGCCTGGTCAGTCGAAATTCATCCATTGAAAGGGCCTCCGTCCGAGTGCATTTGAATGTATTTCCTCACATAACGTTCCTGGTATCTGAGATTCTATGGTGATTCCAGCTCATGAGACCTCAGCCCTCTGCTCACTGGAATGACCCACAAAGAATAATAGAAAATCAGAATAGAAAAGATCTTTAAGGACCCCCATTTCAACCCCTCAATTTACAAAGAAGGTGAATAAAACACTGGAAAAAGAGACTTTTAAAATATTATACAGTGAGTTAGAACTGGAACCCAGGTCAGTTGTTACCCAGTCCAATATCTTTCCAACATGCTTTGCATGCTTCTTGCATCTGAGTTTAATGTCAAGGGCATTCTGTGTCTAAAACTTCTTGCCAAGGGTTTTATGCAGGTTGTTTTACCAATGTGTTCACTTATAATTATTAAGTTCTTACAGTTGTAGCAACCTCGGTTACCAGAATGCACAGCATTCTTCACAGTAATTCTATTTACTGCATTTCTTCAGGACTTACATTAATTCTCTCATCATCTCGAGTTTTATTATTCTCTCAAGTTTTATTATTCTCTTCTTTCCTAAGGCACAAATGAGCTCAAGGGTTGAACTGCTTTATCATTCCAGATACTAAAACTTTCATTTCAGAAGTTTCTAGGCCAGGCACATTTCCTTCACTTCTGAAAGTGTGTGCTACAGGCATGCTTTGGGGCACACACAGGACAGCCTTATTCATCCTGTCATCATCCATTTTCCATCTCAACCTAGAATCACACTCAGCCAGTGCTTATTGAGCAGACTCCATGCTGGATGCTTCCTAGGCATCCCAGCCTCCTAAGAACTCAATGTGCTATTACTACCCCATTTCCAAGTGAGATCAGCTGTCAGAATACTTTCTTTCCTGGGACAATAGTGCGACCTGAGCAGTGCATGCTTCCCTTTCTCGAGTCCAGGAGATGAAGGTATTTGACTGCGAGTTGAGACAGAGTCATTCTCATCTGTGCCAATATCTTTGCTCAGAGGAGACCAGCCAGCAATTAGTCCTGCCTCTGGACGCAGCTCTGCATTTCCTCTGACAACTCAGCTTATCAAGGAAACAGGAGAAAGCCCGTGGGCTCAGGGTGATGGCAGAGGGTAACTTGAATATGGGGAGGAGGTGGCAGCACCCTGCCTGGAGTTACAACCCAGAATAAAGATACGTGAGTCCTGCATGTGATGCAGGTGATGAGAACCTGAGGAGACAGGAGCTTATTTAAGAAAACATGCATCATTGATGTGGTTATTTTGGGAGATGAAAGAGGGCTTGAAAAGGAGAAACATGTGAAAAGTATTCCAGCTGAACAAGGGTGAGAGAAAACGAAGATTTCGCTTCATGATGGAATGGTGAATAGCAACCAGTGTTCTGGTCTTTCAAGTCTCGAGGTGGAAGGATGAAGTGTAGGAGGCAGATGCTGACGGCTCTTTGTTATTTAGGGATTGGGGGATTTGGGAAAGGATTTGCTCCCGCATATCTTTATTGTTGCTAAGAGAAACCAGGCTCCAAGGGGGACTGAGAATGGCGATTCCCCAGAGCAGCCCAAGCTTCCCCTGTGATGAGATGTGTTGCTCTTACCTCACAGCAGAGTGAGAGCAGAGACTCTGTTTCCAATCACTTGCAGGAGGTCCATATGGAATGATGATCAGTTAGGGAGAGGGTGGGGTCCAGAAGCAAGCAGACTTCANGAGCTGTCTGTGGCTCAGATCATGAACTTACTGCCAAATTGACTTAAATTGAAGGAAGTAGGGAAAACCACTAGACTATTCAGGTATGACCTAAATCAATTCCCTTACGATTATACAGTTGAAGTGATAAACAGATTCAAGGGATTAGATCTGATAGACAGAGTGCCTGAAGAACTATGGACAGAGGTTTGTGACATGGTACAGGAGGCAGTGATCAAGACCATCTCCAAGAAAAAGTAATGCCAAAAGGCAAAATGGCTGTCTGGAGAGGCCTTACAAATAGCTGAGAAAAGAAAAGAATCTAAAGGCAAAGGAGAAAAGGAAGAATATAGCCATTTGAATGCAGAGTTCCAAAGAATAGCAAGAATGGATTAAAAAAACCCTTCCTCGGTGATCAATGCAAAGAAATAGAGGAAAACAATAGGATGGAAAAGACTAGAGATCTTCAAGAAAATTAGAGATACCAAGGAAACATTGCATGCAAAAATGGGCACAATTAAGGACAGAAATGGTATGGACCTAAAAAAAGCAGAAGACATTAAGAAGAGGTAGCAAGAATACACAGAAGAACTATACAAAAGAGATCTTCATGACCATGATAACCATGATAGTATGATCACTCACCTATAGCCAGACATCCTGGAATGTGAAATCAAGTAGGCCTTAGGAAGCATCACTAGAAACAAAGCTAGTGGAGGTGATGAAATTCCAGTGGAGCTATTTCAAACTCTAAAAGATGATGCTGTGAAACTGCTGCACTCGATATGCCAGCAAATTTGGAAGACTCAGCAGTTGCCACAGGACTGGAAAAGGTCATTTTTCATTAGAATCCCAAAGAAAGGCAATGACAAAGAATGTTCAAACTGCACACATCTTACATGCTAGCAATTGCACTCATCTCACTCGCTAGCAAAGTAATGCTCAAAATTCTCCAAGCCAGGTTTCAACTGTATGTGAATCATGAACTTCCAGATGTTCAAGCTGGATTTAGAAAAGGGAGATGAACCAGAGATCAAATTGCCAACATCCGCTGGATCATCAAAACAACAAGAGAGTTCCAGAAAAACATCTGCTTCTGTTTTATTGACTATGCCAAAGCCTTTGACTGTGTGGATCACAGCAAATTGTGGAAAATTCTGAAAGAGATGGTAATACCTGCCTGCATCCTAAGAAATCTATATGTAGGTCAGGAAGCAACAGTTAGAACTGGACATGGAACATTAGACTGGTTCCAAATAAGAAAAGGAGTACGTTAAGGCTGTATATTGTCACTGTGCTTATTTAACTTATATGCAGAGTACATCATGGAAATGCTGAGTTGGATGAAGCACAAGCTGGAATCAAGATTGCTGGGAGAAATATCAGTCACCTCAGATATGTAGATGACACCACCCTTATGGCAGAAAGCAAAGAAGAGCTAAACAGCCTCTTGATGAAAGTGAAAGAGGAGAGTGAAAAAGTTGGCTTAAAACTCAACATTCAAAGAACTAAGGTCATGACATCTGGTCCTATCAGTTCATGGCAAATAGTTGGAGAAACAGTGGAACCAGTGAGAGACTTTATTTTCTTGGGCTTCAAAATCACTGCAGAAGGTGACTGCAGCCATGAATTTACAAGACATTTACATCTTGGGAAAAAAGCTATGATAGCATAGCAACCTAGATGGCATATTAAAAAGCAGAGACATTACTTTGCCAACAAAGGTCCATCTAATCAAAGGTATGTTTTTTCCAATAGTCATGTATGGATGTGAGAGTTGGACTATAAAAAAGCTGAGTGCTGAAGAATTGATACTTTTGAACTGGTGTTGGAGAAGACTCGTGAGAGTCCCTTGGACTGCAAGGAGATCCAACTAGTCCATCGTAAAGGAAATTAGTCCTGAATATTCATTGGAAGGACTGATGCTGAAGCTGAAAGTCCAGTGCTTTGGCTACCTTGTTAGGTAAAGACGACCAGGACCTCAAAAAGAGTGTCTAACAGGCTTTTTAATGGCGAAGCGTTCCCAGGCAGGGTTCCCGGACCCGAACGAGGCAGGTCGAGGAAGTCTGCACCTGGACCGTGTTGCGGGTGGCTTTTATACGCTCGCTGCGAGGGATGGTCAGACTAGGTGGACAGGGGTTCGGATAGGTCACCAGGCCGAGGCGTCACGGGCTGACAGGTCCTTCTACGTGGCTGGGGTGGGGCAGCTTTAGCTGGCAAAGTATGCTGTCATTGGTCCCCAGGATCTGGGAGGCTCCTTCCATTAGAGACCTCCCCTGCTGGCAGGGGAGAGAAAGGGCGGCCCATCATGGCCCCTGGGGTCCAACCTTACACACCTGATGGGAAGAACTGACTGGCTAGAAAGGACCTTGATGCTAGGAAAGACAGAAGGTGGAAGGAGAAGGGGATGACAGAGGATGAGATGGATGGCATCACTGACTCAATGAACATGAGTTTGAGCAAGCTCCAGGAGTTGGTGATGTACAGGGAAGCCTGGCATACCGCAGTCCATGGGGTCGAAAAGAGTCGAACACGACTGAGGGAATGATCTGATACTGAACATTTTTTAAGAATTTTTTTGATGTGAACAGTTTTTAAAGTCTTTTTTGAATCTGTTACAATATTGCTTCTGTTTTATGTTTTGAGTTATTTTGCATGCAAGCCATGCAGGGATTTTAGCTCACCCTCCCAGGGATCGACCCCCATATCCCCTGCGTTGGAAGGTGAAGTCTTAATCACTGTGACCCCTTGGAAGTCCCAAACAGTTAACATTGTAAAGAGTATTTTGCAGAAAATGGAAGAACGTTATAGAAATGAAGAAAAAAGAGTGAATGTGGCAAATGTAACCTGAAGAGTCAGGAAAGCTGAGAACCAGGGCATGAGCCAGGACTCAGGAAGCCGGGAAAGAGGGCAAGAATGCCAGGTGGCAGGGACCACACACGGCACAAGCTCATCACTGGAAAGTGGAGAACATGCTCAGATGATGGAAGGTGGTGTAACTTGTGGATAAGTAGTGCTCTCAAAGGATGACACATGAGTGACTTTGCAAAACTATCTGAATACTCCTAAAATTACTAATGCTTGAGCCTCAGCTCTAACTAATGACGGAATCATGCTGTATGGTCGAGTGAATGGAGAAATGACTATTTTTCACCGTTTCCTGGGTCTATGACCTCTGCAGTGTGACTTGGTAGCATTTCCCATTAAACAGTGGGGTCCCTGTCTCCACTCTTTGATACCTTGTGACCCATTTTGGTCAACAGAATGAGGTGGAGGTGTTTTCAAACTTATTCTGAGCCCAAGACTCCAGAAGAGTCTTCTGGAGCCCTGCCACCAACCTACTAATGAGAGAAGGTGGGTCTGCTGGAGAACAAGAGACCCTGTGGAGAAGAGCTCAGCTGTCCCTCTGGGGCCATTCTAGACCAGCCTGTAGTAAGCCAGCTCCTTAACACATAAGCAAGCCCAGCCAAGATTTGCAGAGCTGCTTACCTGACCCACCTGGTGACAGATGTGTAAGTTCAGAGGAGATAAGTGGCTTCAAGTAATCATCATTTGAAAAATAGTAACTGATTACATATTAAGCCACTGGACTTGGGGCAATTTGTTATACAGCAAACCTAACTGACATAGGAACCAAAAATATGGACAAAGGCTTTTGAGAGTGAAATAGACAAAAGTGATACCCTGTAGGATTTTGTAGGGCATAACGATATGGCACTTTATCTTAAGGGTGATGTGAAGCTATAGAAAAATGTTGAGCATAGGCAGGGCCCAATTAACGTTGTGTTATACAAACATGAACTTGGCTACTCTGTGGAGAATGAATAGAAGGGAAGGGGTTTAGGATGCATCAAAGTAGACAGTTTAACTTGTAGAATTTTTTTCCTTTTTTCTTTTAAATATATACACTGAGATCTATGCTCTCTGCACTAAGTAACAGGATTACAAGGAACCCTATTTGGTTCCAAGTCTAGAGAGAGAGATTTACTATGCAATTTGATGAGTACGAGGGTAGGGCTACACTCAGGTGGGCATGGTAGCGTGAAGAAGTAGCAGCTAGCCCAGCCGGAAGGGAAATGAAGGGTTCAGTCAAATTAGCTGAGGATGCCAGGAATATGGGGACGCTGTTGTTTCCTAGAAAGATGAAAAAACCTAGGCAGAAGTTGGTATGACCAATATATAAAGATAAAGAAGGAAGCAGAAGGTAGCATGATGAGACGGGAATGCAGGGGGCAGTCATAGACTATTCCTTGTTACCTATTGAGGTTACAGACGGAGGCAAAAGTCCAACTGAAGCTAAATGATAGGGGTTTTGGAGTCCTGAGATGTGCGCGGACCGGTGATTAGAAGATTGGTTGAGAAGGGCAGGGCCCTGCTCCAGGATCCTTTAGGATAAGGTGTCACACGGCCAGCCTACCTGACACAGCCAAGGCAGAGCTGCTCATTACCCAGGAGGCTGGTGGGCAAGACAGAGAAGTCACCACTAGCCAGACAGCTTCCAACTGTCTTCTGGAAGCCGGCACTCAGCGGAGGCTGGAAGGGAACATATTTTGCTGAGGTTTCTCCTCCTCCTCCCTGGAGTGCTGGCATCCTGTGCTCCCAGCCTCCAGCTGTCTGTCTAGACGAAGCCCAGATTGGACCTTTGAGGTACCGAACACTGTGATCCGGGCCCACACATTCCTGGCCAACAGGAGGATGAGCACTGAGGACAGAACCCAGGCTAAAGGGGCTTGGGGGGGGGGTCTCCTTTCCCTGGGAGCACTCTGGCACTTCCTACCCCCTATGGAGGTTTCTGCCCACTGTGTTGTCATGTCTCCAAACCCACCTGGGTTCTCAGGAGTCCTCCCTCTCCTGCTCCTGCTGCCCATGTCTCAGACACCAGGACAAACTCTATTTCATCATGGAGTCACAGGTCCCTGGGAAAGTCTCAAAGCTTCTATTTAAAAAAAAAAAAAAAAGAAAGAAAATAGTCACTTAGTCATGTCCAACTCTTTGAAACCCTGTAGACTATATTTAGCCCACCAGGCTCCTCTGTTAGTGGGATTTTCCAGACAAGAATACTGGAGTGGACAGCCATTTCTTTCTCCAGAGGATGTTTCTGACCTAAGGATTGGACCTGGGTCTCCTGCACTACAGGCAGATTCTTTACCATCTGAGCCACTAGGGAAGCCCTGAAGCTTCTATCAGTAGCAATACTTTTCAAAGATTGAATGCTTACATGGACAAGAGTGGGACCCTTTTATTAATCTATCTACATCACACAACAACTCTGTGAAGGACATTATAACTCTATTTTAAAGTGTTCATTAGGAAGGCAAGGCTTTAAGAAGTGAAGTAATTCATCCAGGATCACATAGCTACAGTTTTGGTGAAGTCAGGATTAATACTACTTACCTTGATGGTGGCAGGGGGGGCACATTTTGTTTATTAAACTACCTTGCTTCTGCTGTCCAACCTCAGCAGATGCAAATGAGGACAAAAGGACCAGTTTGCTGAGATGCTGGCTGANATATTTGTGAATGTACTAGATTTATGATCTCAGTTCAGTTCAGTTCAGTTCAGTCACTCAGTCGTGTCTGACTCTTTGCGACCCCATGAATTGCAGCACGCCAGGCCTCCAGCGTTCTATAAATGGAAATCAATATTTCTTTTATATTCCCACTAAAAAACAGAAGACTTCATTTCCTCTATCAATTTAGAATAAAAAAATTATAAACAGTGAGTTCCACAAAGTCTGTTTAGCATAATCCTTAGCTTCCCATTCAGGTTCCTGTAGACTCCATTTCTGCTGTCCTGGTGTTTGCCTCCTACTTTTATTCTTCACTGGTCTCCTGGCTAGTATCTTGCCAGAGAGCAAACTTATTTAGATGCAGTACCTTTTTTGGATATATCTCAGGACAAAACTTCACTGACAAGATATAAAAAGCACAGGAATTAGTAACGCCATCGTTCATCACTCAGAAGGGAGCGTGTATAAGGCCATAAAAGAGCTCAAGAATTTTCCTTCCATTTCTCAAATGACTTTGTTGAGATGTTTATATGTTCCCAAATCCTAAAACTCATATTTTGCTAGGAAATAAATTCTCACCTAAAAATACCATGAGAAAGAATTACTGTCTTTCTCACGCAGGTGAAATTCCAGTGTGCTTCTATTTTTGTGAGTTTGTTTAGGCACATTTATGCAGATCTTGATGGTGGGTCCAAGCTCTGGCCCTGGCTTGTGATGGGACCACCACACACTGAACTCTGCTCAGTTTCTACATTTATAAATTGTGAACCATAATACCTACCTTGCTTTTCTGTCTTTACTTTTTGTTGCTATTTTTAAAATTGTGGTAAAATTTACCGCCCTAGCCATTTAATGTGTACAGTTAGGTGCCATTAAATACATTCACACTGGTGTGTGGCCATCAGCACCATCCATCTCCAGAACTTTTTTCATCTGGCAGAACTGCAGCCCTGCACCCATTAAACCATAAATCTCCATTCCTTCTCCCCCAGTTCACTGGCAACTACCTTCTACTTTCTGTCTCTGTGAATATGACTATACTAGGTACCTCTAGTAAGTGGAATTATACAGTGTTTGTCTTTTGTGACTCAATTATTTCATTGAGCATAACATCTCAAGATTCGTCCTTGTTGTAGCATGTGCTAGAATTTCCTTTCTTCTTAAGGCCAACTAATACTCTATTTGGATGTATACATTCACATTTTTTATGTTTAATTAATTATTTTTTATTGCAGTATACTTGCTTTGCTTCACAATGTTGTGTTAGATTCCGCTGTTGCTGCTACGTTGCTTCAGCCGTGTCTGACTCTGTGCGACCCCATAGATGGCAGCCCACTAGGCTCTTCTGTCCCTGGGATTCTCCAGGCAAGAATACTGGAGTGGGTTGCCATTTCCCTTCTCCAATGCATGAAAATGAAAAGTGAAAGTGAGGTCGCTCACCCTTGCCCAATTCTTAGCAATGCCATAGACTGCAACCTACCAGGCTCCAATGGGATTTTGCAGGCAAGAGTACTGGAGTGGGGTGCCATTGCCTTCTAATGCATAGCAAAATGCATCAGCCATATGTATACATATATTCCCTCCCTTTTAAATTTCCCTCCCATTTAGAACACCACAGAGGATTAAATAGAGTTCCCTGTGCTCAAATACATGTTCCCATCCGTTGTCTTATTTTATGCACAGTATCAATAGTGTATATGTGTCAGTCCCAATATCCCAATTCCTCCCACCTACCCCTTCCCTCCATTTACATTTTAAGTAAGTAAATTTAGTCATTCATGTTGTTACTTGTTTCCTGGGTTTTATAGCTTTTCCTCTATAATTTCCACAATTTCTGCATTCCTTTATGTTTGGTGAATTTCTTGTAGTGACACAGTTTGATTCCCTTCTCAGTTTTTTTGTGTGTGTTTGTTTATATTCTGTACTTTCTTTGCAGTTACTATGGGGATTGTATATAACCTATTAAAATTACAACATTCTGTTTTAAATTGATGCCAACTTTAGTTGCACACAAAAGCTCTATTCCTTTATAGCCACACCCCCTTTCTGTTATTGAGGTCACAGTTACATTTTTATATATTAGGTAGCCATGAACATAGATTTATAATTACTTTTTAAGCTTCTGTCTTTCAAATTCTGTAAAAGCACAGAAGTGCTTAAACGACAAAAATACTGTTTTTATTTTTGCTCATGTATCTACCTTTATCAGAGAGCTTTCCTATATTTTTACATTTTAAAAAAAAACTAATATTAAGTAAAATTAAGTATGTAGTTAACATCAAGTACATAGAAAGTATCTAACAAAAGTGGTAGCTTTTCAGTAAATACCTTTGTCTGATGTCAATTGAATGAATGATTGGATTTCTTTCTGCAAAGTGAGGCTTATGAGAGGCACAGTAGATACAGTGAGTGGGATGTCTTTAACCATCTGATATAAATGTGGGGCAAAAAGAAATCAAAGTCAGTCACAGAATGGGTAGGTCAGGGATGTACCTTGACTTTTCCCCCAGAAAGTTCTATGGCCCTGGATGCTAGGTTTTAGCTTATCACATTGGTGAGGTCACTGGGGTTAAGCTTTAATTTTAGAAGATGTGACTTTAAATAGTTTTCCTTTTCCTTTCACTGTTTCAGGAAGTCTTGCTCTGAGTCAGTGCCAAATGGGTTGGGTTTTCATCTTGAATTTTCCCGTAAAAGGTGGTGGAGGAGATGATTCATAAATCTCATCCTGCCCTTATTTATCTCATGCTCTACTGCAGCAGGTAAGCTGTTGGACTTTGAAGCAGGGATTGTTACAGAGAAGCAAGTGTGGAAAGGAAAAAAGTGTACACACAAAAGGGTTCAGGCAAAGGCATATTTTAAATTGCTCATGAACCTGTGTGGGCTGTATAAACAGACGAAATGAGAAATGAGGATATGCATTTAAAAAAACCAGAGGGTATAACTTTATTATTAAGGGTAATTGTGCACACAGTGTTTGGTGAAACCAGGGAAAGGTGTGATTGCACTTGCTTGATTCATCCACTGCTGGATTTACAAACACTGTAGGGGACGAATGGAGAAAATACTTGCCAGCTACATAGAAAACAATGAGTTTTATAGCCATAGATTTTGTGCTTTTCTTGAGGAAATCTTTCTGTTCTTTTGTTCAATTGCTTATTGTGACATTAAATAGGAAAGAGAAATGGAGCTAATGTCGGAGACCTGAGTTCTAACCCTAGCTCTCACACTCAGTACACAGTCCTAGGAAAACAGGTTCTTTTCCAGGCCAAATGTCTTCATCTGTATAGAGAGATTGAGTTTTGGTATTAAAAAAATTAATAAATGAGGTATTATATTTACAAATACCCGAGACAGTGCCATATAATCTTGTTGTTTTTCAGTTGCTAAATCATGTTGACTCTTTGTGACCCCATGGACTCTGCAGCATGCCAAGCTTCCCTATCCTTCACAATCTCCTGGAGTTTGCTCAAACCCATGTCCACTGATACACAAGCGTTTAAGACATGTAACTATTGCATAAATACTGACGTTTTCTTCCCAAGTCACTCCAATTGCTTCCTCCCCTTTAAAGACACATATTATGAATCTTTTGTCTAATTATAAAATTTCCACCAGTGTTCTGGAACAATCTTCAATCCAGAAAAAAAAAGGCTATCCATGAATCGCTCTGATTCTGTGAGAGAGTCACATACCTTGTATTTTACAAACAATGTATTTTTTTTAAATTCTCAGAGAAATTTCTATTTTATAAATGTTTATATACATTTGGAAAGAGAGTTGACTTTAATCCACTTATCTGCATACAGTGCTAAGATTAAGTTGTCGGTTATATAAAAGTATTTGATTATTGTATTGAGAATATGGCATATTATGACAGTCCTCGAATAGCTTAGGAAGAAAAAGCAATTATCATTGCTTTTTTCCCCTTCTTCAGTAATCACTTAAAACTGACGATTACAATAATTGACAAGTCTAAATGTATGAAATGACACAAGCTCAATGCAACTTCATAAAATATGTAGGTCATGATTACTCTTTTATTAAGATATTGGAGCCTGTATATGACTTCTGTACAAATATCCATGATCCCTCTGCTGAAAACAAGAGATTTTTAAAATCCGTTGGAATTCATCTGATCCATTAGTATTTGATTTTAAGAGTTTAGAATGACAAGATAATTTCAGTCTCTACTCCTTTTGATTGTATTTGGACTCCTTCAATTAGACTCAAAAATATCTTCTTCATTTTTCTTTATCACATGACTTCTGCCTCACAATTTACTGAGGAAAAGAGGCTCTGTGAAAGCGATGGTGTCAGAAAGAAGTTGAATGCAATTATGTGATAACACCGCAATGCAAAAAGCACTGAACTCACTCCGCAAGTAATCAGAACTAGAAGACGTGACCTGCAAATTCTACCAGTTTCCTTTGACTAATGCATCAACTGTTTTAGTCACTGATTTCACA
>SJYW01031663.1:39230-54468 GCA_006410735.1 Raphicerus campestris | reverse complement strand
CTCAAAGACTTTACAGCAGGATGTAAAGATAAATGCAGAATGTTTAACCTGGAGACCTAAGTTTCTGTTTGACTCTGAATGGATGCTTAATGCTCCGGGAGGAAAGGAAATTTGCACCTGAAATGGTGCCATGTGTTCTGGTGATGCTGCTGTGAAGCAAGTCACGGCCATTTCTCAGAGTCAGAAATTGAAACCTGGAAATTTTTTCTAAGATGGACAGATATGGCCTAAACATGGCAACATCCAAACTATCACTGCTGACTGCAAGCCACGTGATATCTCACCTCTCTGGGTTCTGAGTCCCTTACCCTGGATTCGATTTCAAACTTGATGGTTACACAAGGCCAAATATCACACACTCATACACATGTATGGAAATAAATGAAATGTTAAACATTAACAAACTGACCTTGCATCCAATCCTTTTCCTCTGTGCCCTTAGGTTTCATCATTTATAAAATGGCCATCATCATGCTGACTCCACAGCATTTGGCGCTCAGGATCAATTCAGTGTTACATGCCTAGCACACATCTGGAAAACAGTGAAACTCATTAGCATTTCTTTCCTTCCTTTCTGAAACCTGTGCACGTGGGGCTGCGCTTCTCTTACCAGAATCACCTTGACCTAAGACCAGCATGCTCTAGAAAAACTGAACTGCATCACAGCAGAATGGACTTTCTGCCTGGTGTCAACCTGGTGTCAGCCTGTCACCAGGCTCCTCTGTCCATGGGATTTTCCAGGCAAGAAAAAGGCAGCTCATTGCACTGCAACTTCATGCTGCTCTAGATGTATTAACACAATCCTTCAATAGTTGGGCTATTCATAAAACTATAGTGATAATAAGAGTGTGCACTATTTTAGCAGCATTTGAGAATCACAGTAACAGTATCAGGGAGGACAGATGGTCAAGACTCAAGGAAGCTTGAGTCTTTTTATAGATGGTCAAGACTCAAGGAAGCTACGTAACATTTCCCAAGTCACAAGATATCAGTTCAGAACCTAGACCAGCATCCTCAGATTCCAAGTTCACCATCCCTGCCAGTTTACAACACAGAAGAGACATGGGACCATTAAGAAAAACCAAGTGAGCAAGATTTTAACCTTTGAGAAAATGATAAAGGAAAGGTTTTGTTACAGGGCAGATGTCCCTGCCAAGCACGACAGAATGCTATTATTTTATCTCCAAAGCTGTGGAAGCTTCCCAGACAGCAAAGAGAAGCTGCTATTGCCTGGGAACAGATGTCTGCCTGGCCTCTGCCTTCTGGGGACAGAAATGTGCATCAAGGTCAGGGAGAGGACCCATTGTCAGCTGGAAGAACCATCGTTATTTCTGTTCAGAATGAAGTGAAAATGACATCTGTCAAGGCCATTAGTCTTTCAGATGTGGTTTGAATGAACAACATGTAATAAGGATGGGTTGACAACACTTCACTGAAAATAAGAAATCCCAAGTTACAGAATATAGGGTTTTAGAGCTTTGTGGGGCCTCAGAACCCCAGGATAGGACTTGTAACTAAAAGAAAAATTGCAGCTTCGAGTTCATGTTGTGCTCTTTCATCCCCAAACCTCAGTTTCTACAACTGTAAATGGATCTGTTATAAAGATGGATGAACCCACGCATATAAAAGCACATTGAGAAATAGGAAGTGCTTAGCAAATATGGGATAGTTTTTAAATTTTTATTTATTTGATGGGAAAATAAATGATCAAAACTTATCCAGCTGTTATTATGAAAGAGATAGACAGGAACTCAGTATTCTAGAGTTTGCTACTCATTCCAAGACACAATATTGCCACAATTTAACCACCACTGCCTGAGGTCCTGGGATGGGTACTGGCATGAAGAGAAAAATCAGGAAAGCTGATGTCTCTTCTCACTGCTGGAAGGGCTGAGCTGGGACAGCTATCTCTATCTCTCACTCAGCTCCTGATACTTACCTATAACTTATTTCCTGTGACATCTAGCTATCGGAGAGTCTGGCCTGAGTAGAAGTGCTATAAATGTAGAATGAGTGGTTCCTATACTCCAAAAGCTCCTACTCTAGTTAAAGACCAAATTCAAATAGGTGCTTTAGTAGAGAAAACTGTGCCTTAGAGAACCACAGAGAGAAAACTCACTCTGATCTGCCAAAAAAAAAAAAAAAAGTTAATTGCACTGGGTGTAAAACACAGGAGTAGTGAAGTTTAACAAAGGATCATGTAGCATGGAATGGGAATGTCTCCTGTTGGGGACAGGGCAGACTGGACTGTGCTCACAACTATGTCTGCTTGACACCAGGGCAGGGGCTGAAGTCAGCCTTGAGATAAGCAAAGGGCACTGCTGGAAGGAGAGGCACTTCCCAACTTCATTTTTGTGCCACTCACAACTCCTTTGACTTCCTGGAACACACTACTNAAAAAAAAAGTTAATTGCACTGGGTGTAAAACACAGGAGTAGTGAAGTTTAACAAAGGATCATGTAGCATGGAATGGGAATATCTCCTGTTGGGGACAGGGCAGACTGGACTATGCTCACAACTATGTCTGCTTGACACCAGGGCAGGGGCTGAAGTCAGCCTTGAGATAAGCCAAGGGCACTGCTGGAAGGAGAGGCACTTCCCAGCCTCATTTTTGTGCCACTCACAACTCCTTTGACTTCCTGGAACACACTACTGGTTTACTCCACCGCTCCTCACTGTCTGTCACTTTCTTTATGTGGAATGACGTTTCTCATCAGACACCCACCCTTCCCCAGCACATACAAGACTCATTCAAACTCATCCTTGAAACTGTGCACACATGTTCCCTGTTTGGAGATATTGCTTCTTTGGCACGAATATGCATCTGCTGCTGCTGCTAAGTTGCTTCAGTCGTGTCCGACTCTGTGCGACCCCACAGACGGCAGCCCACCAGGCTCTGCCGTCCCTGGGACTCCCCAGGCAAAAATACTGGAGTGGGTTGCCATTTCTTTCTCCAATGCATGAAAGTGAAAAGTGAAAGTGAAGTTGCTCAGTCGTGTCCGACTCTTAGCAACCCTATGGACTGGGGCGCACCAGGCTCCTCTGTCCATGGGATTTTCCAGGCAAGAGTACTGGAGTAGGGTGCCATTGCCTTCTCTGGAATATGTGTCTACTGCTATGTATATCCTGCAAAATCAAAATTGTTTCTTCAGATACTGGCTTTCCTCAATTCACCATGAAGCCAGGGACAATGCAGTTCACTCCAGTACTGAGTGTGATAGCCAGGGCCTAATGCAGAATTGGTCCATAGTCGTTGATTAGATGAATGCAAAACAGAACTGATGGCTTGCTGCTTGAACCCTCACCTGCTGAAGATGGATGCATCAGGTGGACTGCAATGGACAAGCTGCCCAGGCTTAGTTATGAGGCCTTTATACAGGCTCTGAGTACAACCTAAAGATTTTAACTTAATTTTATCTAAATGAATAGTCCCGCCTCTTGTTCTCCAGTTCAATAAATAGAACAATTTTTTTTTTTTTTTACAGACAACTTAGAAGGGGATTTAGTGGTTACGGTTTTGGTGATTTCCCACCTGTTAATGGATAAACAACAGCAGTCCTAGTGTGTCCAGGGCTGTGGGCACTGAATGGTAATGCTCAGGTTGCAGCTTCTGGCAGTGTATTTACTCAGCTGCTAGTGGACCCAGCAGCTGGGAACGGGCTCCCCAGCCAGCTATGAGAAAACTACCAGGGACTCATTTATTTACTATTAAACTGTAACCACTTGGCAGGGCATCTGGTCCCACTTTCCTAGTTATGGTTGGGTGCTCATGAGACATGGTGGTTAGAAGAGCAGCTGGAATATTTAAGATGTCAAATAGGAAAATCAGAAGTTTGAAAATCTCAGCACAGTTTTTTTCAGTGGGTTGGGTGTAGAAAAGGACGTTAGATAGAATTAGAATACATCTGGAATATCTAAGATTCTCTAACTTGGACTTACCTGGAACTCCTATCACAGCTGTATTTGCTTTTATAGAATACAATTTCTTGATTCAGGGATGACAATGGGCAATCACAAGGGATTTTTTTGGGTGACCAATGTATATAAAAATATCATATGTGAGTGAACAGAGAGGTTACCTAGTACAGTGGGGGAAAAGGACTGATACGGGGTTTGACAAGTGTAGGTTTTCATCTTGATCTTTTCATCTAGTGCCATGACCTTGGGAAAAGTTTCTGAAATTCCAAGCAGCTTAGTTTGATCATCTGTAAATTGGAGAGATAGAATCCACATCAGGCAGTGGTAAGGGTAGGTCTGAGGCTAACTAGCATCTTGTCTGACCTGGGGTCATTGCCTACGGAGACAAGGTAAACATGGCTGGAGTGAATTGATTCGGCCAGTTCAGTTCAGTTCAGTTCAGTCGCTCAGTCGTGTCCGACTCTTTGCGACCCCATGAATCGCAGCACGCCAGGGCTCCGTGTCCATCACCAACTCCCAGAGTTCACTCAGACTCACGTCCATCGAGTCCGTGATGCCATCCAGCCATCTCATCCTCTGTTGTCTCCTTCTCCTCCTGCCCCTAATCCCTCCCAGCATTGGAATCTTTTCCAATGAGTCAACTCTTCGCATGAGGTGGCCAAAGTACTCGAGTTTCAGCTTTAGCATCATTCCTTCCAAAGCAATCCCAGGGCTGATCTCCTTCAGAATGGACTAGTTGGATCTCCTTGCAGTCCAAGGGACTCTCAAGAGTCTTCTCCAACATCACAGTTCAAAAGCCTCAATTCTTCGGTGCTCAGCCTTCTTCACAGTCCAGCTCTCACAGCCATACATAACCACAGGAAAAACCATAGTCTTGACTAGATGGACCTTAGTCGACAAAGTAATGTCTCTGCTTTCGAATATGCTATCCAGGTTGGTCATAACTTTTCTTCCAAGGAGTAAGCATCTTCCAACTTCATGGCTGCAGTCACCATCTGCAGTGATTTTGGAGCCCCCCAAAATAAAGTCTGACACTGTTTCCACTGTTTCTCCATCTATTTGCCATGAAGTGATGGAACCGGATGCCATGATCTTTGTTTTCTGAATGTTGAGCTTTAAACCAACTTTTTCACTCTCCTCTTTCACTTTTATCAAGAGGCTTTTTAGTTTCTCTTCACTTTCTGCCATAAGGGTAGTGTCATGTGCATATCTGAGGTGACTGATATTTCTCCTGGCAATCTTGATTCCAGCTTGTGTTTCTTCCAGCCCAGCATTTCTCATGATGTACTCTGCATATAAGTTAAATAAGCAGGGTGACAATATATAGCCTTGATGTACTCCTTTTTCTATTTGGAACCAGTCTGTTCCATGTCCAGTTCTAACTGTTGCTTCCTGACCTGCATACAGGTTTCTCAAGAGCAAGTCAGGTGGTCTGGTATTCCCATCTCTTTCAGAATTTTCCAGTTTATTGTGATTCTGCCAGGAGCCGCAATAACTGAAATACTTAAAAAAAATCTCATCACACCTATATGTCTGGTTAAAAGTTAATGTGTTTCCTGGACAGTTTAGCTGAATATACAGATTATTTCCCCTTTTTTTTGTATTCATTTTTGTAGTGCAGGCACATGATGTCCAACAATGTACAAGCAGGATGCACCAGGAAGACTGCCCTGGGAAGAAAAACCAACCAGTGGGAGAGTGTATTAAAAGGCGAGAGTTGATGGTGGCAAAAACAGGGAAAATGGCAGTGAGATGGAGAAAATTTTGATCAATAGCGATAGCAACCTTACTCTTCAGAAAATATTTGCTAGGTACTGGGAACTATGTTGAGCTTTCCAGGTGGGACTAGTGTTAAAGAACCCTCCTGCCAATGTAGGAGACTTAAGAGACCTCAGTTCGATCCCTGAGTCAGGAAAATCCCCTGGAGGAGGAAATGGAAATCCACACAGGTGTTCTTGCCTGGAGAATCCCATGGACAGAGGAGCCTGGCAGGCTACCATCCTTGGGATCACACAGAGTGGGAAAAACAGGGGAAATGACAGTGAGATGAAGACAATTCTGATCAATATCAACAGCAAACTTACTCTTTAGAAAATATTTTCTATGTGCTGGGAACTGTGTTAAATGCTTTTCATATGTACTTTAATTTGACCTTTAGAAGAAGTCCCTACTGAAGAAATGACCCTCCTTTATCAGATAAGGAATTGGAAATTTAAATTTCTTTTCTGATTATGCACAGGTGAAAACATCAGAGCTGAGATATGAACTCAGGTATGTCTGCCTCCAAAGTCCTAGGTCTTTAAATAGAAGTCTGTGCTTGACCTGGTATATTTAGAACATGAGCAAGACAAAGAATTACAGAGGTTTTGAGATGCAGTTGATAAGCCAGTCTGTATCCACTTACACCTGTTAACCCTGGTCCTTGATTTTCTGTGGGTACATCAGCCCTAGTGAAGACTTAGGTCTGTCCTGTTTTTTTTTTTTTTTTTTTCTTTCACCTACGTCCTGTGGCATGTGAGATCTCAGTTCCCTGACCAGGCTAAGTGCCCTCTACAGTGGAAGCAAGGTGTCTAAGTCACCAGGCAAGTCTCATCTAGGAAGGGCTTATAAGCAGATGACAATTTGGGTCTAGAGTGAAAGATGGAATCTTAGTCTATATATATAATAGAGTTATAGGTGAGATTAACAGAGACGTTGAGTCTGCAGAGACTAGAATCTGAATGGATCCCCAGCAGTAGAATAGCATCTCCTGGGGAATGGAGGAAAGGTTCCTCTCCAATAAGACTCATAGGCAGTCTCAGGAAGGGTGAGGGGAGAGCCAGAACTTTCCAGAAACCAGGGACATGGGTTTCAGGGAGGCATACACAGAAAAGATGAGGAGTGAAAGCAGTCATTAGAAGGTCCTTGGTGAATATCAGAGACTGGTAGAGCTAGACATCACATTTCAGTGTGCTGAAAAGTGAATGGAAAATTAGACTGTAGACACAACAAATCCGAGTGACCTTCTGAAGAGGTTTGTTAGTAAAGAGAAAGAAGGGTAGGGAACTTATCTCTCATGCACTCTTGGGGAAGGTTACTATTTGGTAAGGCTTTGTTTTCGTATGAAATGAGGAGAAGAGATGTTGGTGCATGCTTGCAGGTGAGAGGAAAGATCTGATGAAAAGTGAGAGCTGAGTTGCTGCCCAGGCCTGGGACTGGAGCCGGGGCAGAGGGCAGCCCAGACTTGTGCCATGGGGGCCTGGCGGTCTCCTGGCAGACTAGTGTCCGGTTTGGAGATGGGCTGTCTCAGGAAGGACTGCTGACACCTTCATTAAAGTTCACTGGGATGACTTTCAGGAAAAAACAAAAAAGAAAAAGTAAGAGAGCTGAGAGAGAGAAGGGGGTGTGTTTTAGAGGAAATGTGAAAGGGGTGGGGGGGCAGCTGACAAAAAGTTCATGGGAGCAGAACCGTCGCTGCACTCACGAGTACACAGTCTGTTATTGTTTAGGCACTATGTTGTGTCCGACTCTTGCAACTCCATGGACTGTAGCCTGCCAGGCTCCCCTGTCCATGGGATTCCACAGGCAAGAATACTGGAGTGGGTTGCCAGGTCCTTCTCCAGAGGATCTTCCCGACCCAGGGATCTAAGCTGCATCTCCTGCATTGACAAGTAAGTTCTTTACCACTGAGTCATCAGTGAAGCCCACCTGATCCATTTGACCTAAGCTATGTTTCTTCCACTCCCTGGACACTATTTTCATTATTTATACCCTGAGGGCTTTGGGCTATGATCTCCCATGTTCCCTCTGCTCTGGGACTGTCTAGATCCTGTCACGTGCAATTAATCTTGTCTTAGTCTAGTTCCATCATACAAATGCTTCCTGATGAACTCTGACACCACCCCAGAGAAAATGTATGCAGATCTGTTTCCAAACCCCAATGCAGTGAGCTCCTCGAGTTCCCTCTGAGTCATCTAACTAGAGGGTGTGAGTGTTTGGTATATTTCTCCACACCGGACATCTGTGAAAATAAGAAACCTCTTCAAAATCTACCAGAACAGGGTGGAATTACTGAAAAGAAGATCTGATTCCTCAGCACATTCTTTTTTTCCCAGTTTTAGACAGGGTTGTTCCCTGAGTTACATAAGAAAAAAGGGGAGTATTTCAGAGTAAAGGTTAAATAATCTTAATGCCCCTTGGAAGCAATGAATATGCAGAAGGTGGTGAAGGCAAAAAATCAGAGTTAGTCAATGTGCTATTTGCAGGCTACTTGTGCTAAAAGCTTTAACTACTTTTCAGTGAATCCTTGGTAATCCCAGGAAACTGATATTATGTTTATTGTACAGACAAGAAAACAGACTCAGAGAGGTGGGGCCATTTTCCAAGGCTCCCTCCAGATAATAAGTAGCAAGGCAGATATTTTGGCTTGATGGTAATCTTTCCTGATTTTAAGTCAGTATGTTTCCTAACACAATTCACATCCTCACCACAGCACCAAAGACTGGATTCATATAACCCGCACCCTCTGCTTTTTTTAAAGATATTTTAAAAATTAGAAAGTGAAGTCACTCAGTCGTGTCTGACTCTTTGCGACCTGTGGACTGTAGCCCACCAAGCTCCTCAGCCCATGGGATTCTCCAGGCAAGAATACTGGAGTGGGTTTCCATTTAAGGTATAGTTAATTTACAAGTCTGGGTTAGCTTTGGGAGTACATCACAGTGATTGTTTTCCATTATAGGCTACACGCCGGACTAGAAGAAGCACAAGCTGGAATCAAGATTGTTGGGAGAAATAACAATAACCTCCGGACACGACTGTGACCTCACTGTTCACTGTCACTGTCAGATATGCAGATGACACCACCCTTATGGCAGAAAGTGAAGAGGAACTAAAAAGCCTCTTGAAGAAAGTGAAAGAGGAGGGTGAAAAAGTTGGCTTAAAGCTCAACATTCAGAAAACTAAGATTATGGCATCTGGTCCCATCACTTCATGGGAAATAGATGGGGAAATAGTGGAAACAGTGTCAGGCTTTATTTTTCTGGGCTCCAAAATCACTGCAGATGGTAACTGTAGCCATGAAATTAAAAGACGCTTGCTTCTTGGAAGGAAAGTTATGACCAACCTAGAGAGCATATTGAAAAGCAGAGATATTACTTTGCCAACAAAGGTCCGTCTAGTCAAGACTATGGTTTTTCCAGTGGTCATATATGGATGTGAGGGTTGGACTGTGAAGAAGGCTGAGCGCTGAAGAACTGATGCCTTTAAACTGTGGTGTTAGAGAAGATTCTTGAGAGTCCCTTGGACTGCAAGGAGATCCANGGGCAGAGGGCAGCCCAGACTTGTGCCATGGGGGCCTGGCGGTCTCCTGGCAGACTAGTGTCCGGTTTGGAGATGGGCTGTCTCAGGAAGGACTGCTGACACCTTCATTAAAGTTCACTGGGATGACTTTCAGGAAAAAACAAAAAAGAAAAAGTAAGAGAGCTGAGAGAGAGAAGGGGGTGTGTTTTAGAGGAAATGTGAAAGGGGTGGGGGGGCAGCTGACAAAAAGTTCATGGGAGCAGAACCGTCGCTGCACTCACGAGTACACAGTCTGTTATTGTTTAGGCACTATGTTGTGTCCGACTCTTGCAACTCCATGGACTGTAGCCTGCCAGGCTCCCCTGTCCATGGGATTCCACAGGCAAGAATACTGGAGTGGGTTGCCAGGTCCTTCTCCAGAGGATCTTCCCGACCCAGGGATCTAAGCTGCATCTCCTGCATTGACAAGTAAGTTCTTTACCGCTGAGTCATCAGTGAAGCCCACCTGATCCATTTGACCTAAGCTATGTTTCTTCCACTCCCTGGACACTATTTTCATTATTTATACCCTGAGGGCTTTGGGCTATGATCTCCCATGTTCCCTCTGCTCTGGGACTGTCTAGATCCTGTCACGTGCAATTAATCTTGTCTTAGTCTAGTTCCATCATACAAATGCTTCCTGATGAACTCTGACACCACCCCAGAGAAAATGTATGCAGATCTGTTTCCAAACCCCAATGCAGTGAGCTCCTCGAGTTCCCTCTGAGTCATCTAACTAGAGGGTGTGAGTGTTTGGTATATTTCTCCACACCGGACATCTGTGAAAATAAGAAACCTCTTCAAAATCTACCAGAACAGGGTGGAATTACTGAAAAGAAGATCTGATTCCTCAGCACATTCTTTTTTTCCCAGTTTTAGACAGGGTTGTTCCCTGAGTTACATAAGAAAAAAGGGGAGTATTTCAGAGTAAAGGTTAAATAATCTTAATGCCCCTTGGAAGCAATGAATATGCAGAAGGTGGTGAAGGCAAAAAATCAGAGTTAGTCAATGTGCTATTTGCAGGCTACTTGTGCTAAAAGCTTTAACTACTTTTCAGTGAATCCTTGGTAATCCCAGGAAACTGATATTATGTTTATTGTACAGACAAGAAAACAGACTCAGAGAGGTGGGGCCATTTTCCAAGGCTCCCTCCAGATAATAAGTAGCAAGGCAGATATTTTGGCTTGATGGTAATCTTTCCTGATTTTAAGTCAGTATGTTTCCTAACACAATTCACATCCTCACCACAGCACCAAAGACTGGATTCATATAACCCGCACCCTCTGCTTTTTTTAAAGATATTTTAAAAATTAGAAAGTGAAGTCACTCAGTCGTGTCTGACTCTTTGCGACCTGTGGACTGTAGCCCACCAAGCTCCTCAGCCCATGGGATTCTCCAGGCAAGAATACTGNTGTCTGAGGTGACTGATATTTCTCCTGGCAATCTTGATTCCAGCTTGTGTTTCTTCCAGCCCAGCATTTCTCATGATGTACTCTGCATATAAGTTAAATAAGCAGGGTGACAATATATAGCCTTGATGTACTCCTTTTTCTATTTGGAACCAGTCTGTTCCATGTCCAGTTCTAACTGTTGCTTCCTGACCTGCATACAGGTTTCTCAAGAGCAAGTCAGGTGGTCTGGTATTCCCATCTCTTTCAGAATTTTCCAGTTTATTGTGATTCTGCCAGGAGCCGCAATAACTGAAATACTTAAAAAAAATCTCATCACACCTATATGTCTGGTTAAAAGTTAATGTGTTTCCTGGACAGTTTAGCTGAATATACAGGTTATTTCCCCTTTTTTTTGTATTCATTTTTGTAGTGCAGGCACATGATGTCCAACAATGTACAAGCAGGATGCACCAGGAAGACTGCCCTGGGAAGAAAAACCAACCAGTGGGAGAGTGCATTAAAAGGCAAGAGTTGATGGTGGCAAAAACAGGGAAAATGGCAGTGAGATGGAGAAAATTTTGATCAATAGCAATAGCAACCTTACTCTTCAGAAAATATTTTCTAGGTACTGGGAACTATGTTGAGCTTTCCAGGTGGGACTAGTGTTAAAGAACCCCCCTGCCAATGTAGGAGACTTAAGAGACCTCAGTTCGATCCCTGAGTCAGGAAAATCCCCTGGAGGAGGAAATGGAAATCNGTGAAGTCACTCAGTCATGTCTGACTCTTAGCGACCCTATGGACTGCAGCCCACCAGGCTCCTCTGTCCATGGGATTTTCCAGGCTAGAGTACTAGAGTAGGTTGCCATTGCCTTCTCCAAGCCTATATGAGAGTCCCTTAAATCTCTTGTGTTCTATTACAGTGAGAGAATTGAATAGCCCCTTGGGAAGGATTGGCCCTAGTTAGAATTCAGGCTACATGGTTCCGCTCTCTGATGGGCTCAAGAAGACTGGTGATTTAATACGATTGATTTTTCCTACACTTTCTGACTTACAATCTCTGTGGCACTCTTTATCTTAGGTGGAAGCAGGATCCCACCCTTTCAGGAGATTGCTGCTAAGTTGCTTCAGTTGTGTCTGACTCTGTGTGACCCCGTAGATGGCAGCCCACTCAGCTTCCCCGTCCCTGGGATTCTCCAGGCAAGAACACTGGAGTGGGTTGCCATTTTCTTCTCCAATGCATGAAAGTAAAAAGTTAAAGTGAAGTTCTTCAGTTGTGTCCAACTCTTAGTGACCCCATGGTCTGCAGCCTACCAAGCTCCTCCATGCGTGGATTTTCCAGGCAAGAGTACTGGAGTGGGGTGCCATTGCCTTCTCCAAGATTAACTATGACATAAGACTCTGAACTGAGAGAAAGAACATGGTAGAGGGAAGAAAGAAGGGAGGGAGGCAGGTAGGTAGCCTTTTTATAACATTTTATCATTTATAAAGAACATTCCCTTATCCTGTGTTATGAAACAAATTCTACTGAGCTCTTCCTGAGCCAGGTGCTTCTTAAGCCAGATCCTGCAGGTGTTAAGCATTTCATATATCAAATCTTATTTGATCACTACATGAATTTTCAATATGCAGGCTACCAGTATGCTCACTTTATACCTATTGAGACCTAGGAAGTTTATTTTGTTCAAGGTTGTCCAACCAGGCTTTTTATCAGCACCATTAAGCTCATTCATTTTTATGGAAGCTATCCCCAAATATCTGTGCTATAGGAACTGTTGCTTTATTTCACAGCAGAGGAGGCTGAGGTACAGAAACAAAAAGTGACTGCTACAAGATCGTAGAGAAAATGCATAAATGGTGAACACAGTTGGAAAATAGGTGCTTGATTTTGAGTTATGAGAGCTCTCCATTCTCCAGAGATATTGGAAATGTATTGAAACAGGGCTCATGGACCATCATCTCTAAATTCTCCACAGTCCTTTGCACTCTCCCCAACACATAATGAGACTTAAATTCTTGTTTAATAAGAATGAAGAATGATGAAAGAAAGACATAGGGAAGAGACAGAGACACAGCGAATAGAAGGAGAGTTATAAAGACAAAGGGGCAGGAGGAAGAAAATTTCCCTTTTATACAATGTTTTGGAAGGAAAAATAAAATGTCCTTTTCTGTGCTGTTAGGACATGCTTTTTTATTTGTAGAAGTCATCAGCAGATGTTGCCTCCTCATGCAGCGGGTCTGATCACCATGACAAAGGCACTACCTCCTCTATAAATAGATAGATTGATCTCACATCCTGCCCTGGTTTTACCAACTGCTTGATGAGCGTGACAACAGAATCGATGAGTGTTTCCCTCCACCCCAGCTGCAGAAGCCTCACCTGCACTCTCTTCTGGAAGATGATGATCAAACTCATTAAATTTAGCACAAAGAGCCTGAAAGACATTTGCCCTACCAGAGAAACTGAGCCAGAGCCCACTTTCATTGCATCAAAGAGAACCATGATATAATCAACCATCTAGCCTAAATCTACAATTAGAAAGACCATATGAATCTTTCTTTTGCCTTTTTGGATCAATGTTAACTGGAACTTCACACAGCTGGGGCTGATGTCGGTCAAAGCTCAGGTATAAGAAAACGATTCCACTGGACACTTAATACTTACAGATTTCCATTGTGTCAGTCCTGAATATTCATTGGAAGGACTTATGCTGAAGCTGAAGCTCCAATACCTTGGCCACCTGAGCAAAGAACTGACTCATTGAAAAGACCCTGATGCTGGGAAAGATTGCAGGTGGGAGGAGAAGGGGACAACAGAGGATGAGATGGTTGGATGGCATCACTGACTCGATAGACATGAGTTTGAGCAATCTCTGGGAGTTGGTGACGGACAGAGAAGGCTGGTGTGCAGCAGTCCATGGGGTCGCAGAGTCAGACACAACTGAGAGACTGAATTGATTGTTAAGTGTTGCTGTGATATATTAGAGACACCTGGAACTGGGATCCCAAGAATGGACACTGGGTCCTCCCATAGGTCTTGACCTTAGGCAAGTCCTTTACTAATAATTACCCCTGAGATCCAGCTTTTCCTTCCCAGTGTGCTTAACAACATAGTTTCTGCAATAAGACAGCACTGGTTAAAGCATCAACTCTGAAGTTCTGTGACCTCGGGCAATTTGCTTAACCTCTCTGAACCTCAGTTTCCTCATGTGTCAGTAGAGATGCTGGAAGCACATCCATTAGAAGTTGCTGTGAATGCTGTGAAGAGAGTGGCACATGGTTTCTATGGCCTAAGATGATAATAGTGATGGTGAGAATGATGGGTAATCTCATAGTGTTGTGAGCATTAAATGACACATTATATATGGTGATTTTTAAAATATTAAGGTGCTTTTTATGACTATAATTAAGGATGATTAAGCATGAATACACATTTATTTAATTAGATTTTTATTATTGTATTGCAAAGAGTCAGACACAACTGAACGACTGAACTGAACTGATTGTTATTGCTCGATTGCTAAGTCATGTCCGGCTCTTTATGACCCCATAGACTGCTACACTCCAGAATTTCCTGTCCTTCACTATCTCCCAGAGTTTGCTCAAACTCATGTCCATTGAGTTGGTGATGCTATCTAATCATCTCATCCTCTACCATTCCCTTTTCTTTCTTTCTTTTTTTTTTCCTTTTATGGACACATGCAATTGAGCCACCTACAAAACCAGAAAAGATTTTTATTCATCGTAACAGAGGGTTTCTCTGGTGGCTCAATGGTAAAGAATCCAGTTGTCAACATAGGAGATGGGTGTTCTAACCCTGAGTAGGGAAGATCCCTTAGAGAAGGAAATGTTAACCCACTCCAGTATTCCTGCCTGGGAAATCCCATGGACCAAAAAGCCTGGTGGCTATAGTGCATGCAATCATGAAAGAGCTGGACATGACTTAGCAATTAAACAGCACCAGCAAAAGTCAAGAATCACAAACCCTTTGGGTATTACCTATTAGTCCAGTGATTAGGGCTCTGCCCTTTAACTGTTGAGGGCACAGTTTCAATCCCTGGTCAGGGAACTAAGATCTCACAAGCTGCATAGAGTGGCCAAAAAGAAAAACAAAACAAAACAAAAAAACCCCCACAACTCCTTAACTTATTAAGACTAATTTATTTGCTTCTTTTCTGCATAGATCAGATCAATACATGCCTGAGAAGCTTCACTACCACATGCATGGTTAGATCAGATGCCATTTCCCCTTGTTAGTCTTTCAGTCATCTCTGACTCTTTGAGACCCCAAGGACAATAGCCCACCCATCTCCTCTGTCCATGGAATTCTCCAGAAAAGAATACTGGAGTGGGTTGCCATTCCCTTCTCCAGGGGATCTTCCTAACCCAAGATCAAACCTGAGTCTCCTGCATTGCAGGTGAATTCTTCACCATCTGAGCCACAATGAAGCCCTGCCACTTCTCCTGCTAGTTTTCAAAGCAGACACGTTTGTTAATAAGAAAGATCTGGCCTGAATGGCTCCAGACAATGTGAAAAGTGCTGCATGCATGCAGGACTCCAAAACTCTTCCATTTAGCTGTGTCCTGCTTTCTGTGTATGAATTCTTTGTATACTC
>SJYW01031663.1:0-28107 GCA_006410735.1 Raphicerus campestris | reverse complement strand
GGCTCTTTATGACCCCATAGACTGCTACACTCCAGAATTTCCTGTCCTTCACTATCTCCCAGAGTTTGCTCAAACTCATGTCCATTGAGTTGGTGATGCTATCTAATCATCTCATCCTCTACCATTCCCTTTTCTTTCTTTCTTTTTTTTTTCCTTTTATGGACACATGCAATTGAGCCACCTACAAAACCAGAAAAGATTTTTATTCATCGTAACAGAGGGTTTCTCTGGTGGCTCAATGGTAAAGAATCCAGTTGTCAACATAGGAGATGGGTGTTCTAACCCTGAGTAGGGAAGATCCCTTAGAGAAGGAAATGTTAACCCACTCCAGTATTCCTGCCTGGGAAATCCCATGGACCGAAAAGCCTGGTGGCTATAGTGCATGCAATCATGAAAGAGCTGGACATGACTTAGCAATTAAACAGCACCAGAAAAAGTCAAGAATCACAAACCCTTTGGGTATTACCTATTAGTCCAGTGATTAGGGCTCTGCCCTTTAACTGTTGAGGGCACAGTTTCAATCCCTGGTCAGGGAACTAAGATCTCACAAGCTGCATAGAGTGGCCAAAAAGAAAAACAAAACAAAACAAAAAAACCCCCACAACTCCTTAACTTATTAAGACTAATTTATTTGCTTCTTTTCTGCATAGATCAGATCAATACATGCCTGAGAAGCTTCACTACCACATGCATGGTTAGATCAGATGCCATTTCCCCTTGTTAGTCTTTCAGTCATCTCTGACTCTTTGAGACCCCAAGGACAATAGCCCACCCATCTCCTCTGTCCATGGAATTCTCCAGAAAAGAATACTGGAGTGGGTTGCCATTCCCTTCTCCAGGGGATCTTCCTAACCCAAGATCAAACCTGGGTCTCCTGCATTGCAGGTGAATTCTTCACCATCTGAGCCACAATGAAGCCCTGCCACTTCTCCTGCTAGTTTTCAAAGCAGACACGTTTGTTAATAAGAAAGATCTGGCCTGAATGGCTCCAGACAATGTGAAAAGTGCTGCATGCATGCAGGACTCCAAAACTCTTCCATTTAGCTGTGTCCTGCTTTCTGTGTATGAATTCTTTGTATACTCGGGGATTTCTTTGATGCTATGCCACTGTGTTGACACTGTGCTTGTTTGGCAATCTGTAACAGTATATATAAACTTTCACTAATAAACAAACACATCTCAGTAAAAGTCAGTGAGAAAAACTGAGTCACATTTAGGGCTGGGGACTCATCTCTAACCAGAAGCTCTGTAAATTGCTTGACATAAGTGTCATCTCCCCAGCTGGTGAAATCTTAGATTCCCAGCAGAGTGTGCTGAGGTGGAGAAAGTCTGTCTATGTGCTGGTAAAGTCCTTCAGGATGGCAGCACAGAGTCAGGCAGAGGATGAAGGAAGACAGGAATACAGCAAGCATGAGCATTAGAACCATCTCTCCGACATTAACATAAAGGAGAGGCCAACAATTTTACCTTGCTGGGAGTGTTGAGAAATTTGTCGGCATCTGTCTCAGAATGTTACCAGGACCACATTCAGTTCAATTCAGTCACTCAGTTGTGTCCAACTCTTTTTGACTCCATGGACTGCAGCATGCCAGGCCTCCCTGTCCACCACCAACTCCTGGAGCTTGCTCAAACTCATGTCCATCGAGTCAGTGATGCCATCCAACCATCTCATCTATCGTCTCCTTCTCCTCCTGCCCTCAATCTTTCCCAGCGTCATGGTCTTTTCCAGCGAGGCAGTTCTTTGCATCAAGCGGCCAAAGTATTGGAGCTTCAGCTTCAGCATCAGTCCTTCCAATGAATATTCAGGACTGATTTCCTTTAGCATTGACTGGTTTGATCTTCTTGCAGTCCAAGAGACTCTCAAGAGTGTCCAACACAACAGTTCAAAGGCGTCAGTTCTTCGGTGCTCAGATTTCTTTATGTTCCAAGTTTCACATCCATACATGACTACTGGAAAACCATAACTTTGACTAGACAGACCTTTGTCGGTTAAGTATTGTCTCTGCTTTTTAATGTGCTATCTAGGTTTGTCGTAGCTTTTCTTCCAAGGAGCAAGTGTGTTTTAATTTCATGGCTGCAGTCACCATCTATATCCCACAAATCTGAGTACTGGCTTGGTATAACTCAATGATCAGGTGCATCTGTGAGACTTTTTACTGTGACTGGACTGACTTGGGTTTACGGTAAGTAACTTCTGAGTTAGAAGAAAGCCATTTTAGGATGGATGACTGTGTGCTTAGTTGCTTCAGTTGTGTCCAACCATCTGCAACCCTATGAATTGTCACCCGCCAGGCTCCTCTTTCCATGGGATTCTCCAGCAAGAATACTGGAGTGGGTTGCCATGCTCTCCTCCAGGGGTTCTTCCCAACCCAGGGATCAAACTTAGGATGGATACATATGTCCTTGTAGTGAAAGTGAGAGTGTTTATTTTTCAAAGGAATTAAATTTCCCAGTGACAAAGCTACTGGTAGGAGAAACTGGCTTTGGAGTGAGTAACCAGCCTCAGTTCCTTCCCATTCTTAATTTTTTTTGGAGGGTGGGTAGTGATTGGGAGTATATTTCTGGGAGAAATGCATCGCAGAAGAGGCAATATTGGCTCTGTTAGTGAATTGTTTGGAATATTTAATTAGATGGAAGTCAACAGAAATGTCTTCATAAATAAACTTAATGACAAAGATGAGGGATAATTATTGTTATTACTTCACTAGAAAGTAAGATTTAAAAAACAAGCATCATTCCTCTGTGACTAGCTGTTTTGGAGGCTCTCTGGAGAGGTAGGCAGGCAGACAGGTCATTCGGCTATAGGTCCACAAAAGAGCCTGCCTATTGAGAGCCCAGGACAGGACTTCCCTGATGGTCCAGTGGCTAAGGCGCCACGCTCCCAGTGCAGGGGCCCCTGAATTCAATTGCTGGTCAGGGAACTAGTTCCTACTTGTCCCAACTGTGATAAAAGATCCCACACACCACAACTAAGACACTGTACAGCCTAAATGAATAAATTAATTAAATTTTTTTTTAAAAAGCCCAGGTCAGAACTTCCCTGGTGGTCCAGAGGCTATGGTGCCAAGCTTCCAATGCAGGGGGCACTGACTCCATCCCTGGTCTGGGAACTAAGATCCCACATGCTGAGGGGCCATGAACTTTTTAAAAAGTCCAGCACAGGAAGCCCAGGGATGCTGCCATGCCTCAAGCAGCAGGGATGGGTGACAAGCCCTGGAAAGGCTCCTCAGAGAAGGGAAGGACAGCTGAGCTGAGCAACGGACGAGAGTCCCTGGGCTGTTACAGGATTTGGAAGCAGAAAATCAAATCTGTTTTGAGTTGGTTTTCTTTCTAGAGAAAGAAATGCAAGAAGTGAAATTTAGATTCTTGTGGAATCGGTTTCCTTTATTAATGGTGTCTAATGGTCTGTAATTAAGGCACAACTTGTTAGCTAAACCAACAATTACCATTTGTTTCAAGTGCAAAATGAGAATAATGAAGGACCTTATTCAGCAGATTTCCTCTCTTTTAGTGGCTTTAGTAGGCCCTGGTTGAGTTTCAATATCTCTCCCTCCCCTGTCTCTCTTTGTCTTCTTTCCAGCCTTCCTCCCTACATCCTTCATTTCCCCTGGACATAGACATCCATGCTTATGTGAGTATGTGCACAAGTGCATGCGTGCACACACACACACTTACACACACACAGAGTTGAATTCCTTAATTCATACACTGACCTTCACTCTTCAAGCATTTTGGGAAAACTGCAATTCATTCACATTTATTTCACAGCTTTCATGGCCATTCCACCTTTGCCCCAGCTCCAGGTGTGAGTATAGAAATGAGTCTTAAAACTGGGAGAAGGATGAAGCTGGGTGGACGGGATGGTAAAGCAAAGTGACTATGGTTTGGTTAGATGGTAAAACACCTGAGAAAGAGGACCACATGGACAGTTTTAATTCAGTTCCATTGTGAGATGACGTTCTTGTCGGAGAGGGCGTTGCTGCTACAACATGGACAGAAGTGTATGTGAGAGTGAGGAAGAGGGAAAGATTGAAACTAAAACGTGGAGCAATATCTTTGGAGATAAACACATTTGAGTTCAGGTCCTAGATCTGTCATTTATTTATTATCAGTCCTGAGTTTTCAACCTCTCCTTCATTTTCCTTACCTTTAAAATGAAACTCTCAACTCATACTCATTTATATATACTGAAAAGATCTTAAAAATATTGAATAAAATAATGTAAAAATCCATAGTGTAATGCCTGACATATAATTGCTGGTTCACACATAAAAATAGCTATCCTTTATTGCTATGAACTGAACTGTATACCTCAAATACACATGCTGAAGACCCAACCTTCAGAGTGACTGTCTTTGGAGGTAGGGCTTTTAAGAAGGTAACTGAGGTTAGGTGAAGTCATGAAGGTGGAGTCCTACCCCTATAGTACTGATGCACAAGAAAAAGAAGCGAGAAAAAAAGTCGTCTCCAAGAGGACACAGAGGGAAGGCTAGGTGATGACATAGCAAGAAGGCAGTCTTGTGCAACCAGTAAAGGAGGTCTCACCAGAAACCGAATCTTTAGGCACCCTGACCGCGGACTTCATGGACTTTCAACCTTCACAACTAGGAGATGTCTTTTTAAGTCACCCAGTCTGTTATGTTGTCTTTTTGGCAGCCTGAGCCAATGAATAGACTTCAATTGCATATTATGGCATATGTTTCCTGCCACCCCAACTTCCTCAGAGTCACTCCCTGGAGGCCAAGAATAGACAGCCTCACCATGAAAGGCAATGGGGAAGGAGCAGATTCCTAGGGGGTGGGAACTGGGGCCATCATTCCCCAGAACATGGGCTATGAGGTCTCTCTCAGCCTTGATGAGCCCCAGAGACCCTTGTCTGCCACCTTGTCTATCCACCTTTCTCCAGTTCTTAGGTAATCTACAAAAACATGCACACTTCTTCCAGGTGAGCAGGAGAACGTCTATTGCAGGTGGAGTCATATATTATACCCTAATCATGGAAGTGACTATTCCCTCACTTTGTCATATCTTATTGGCTAGAAGTCACAGTTTCCACCTGCATTCAAGAGCAGGAGATTATACAAAGGTACGTTCACTGGGGCTCATCTTAGAGTTCTGCCTACCACACTGCTTTAGGAGAGGTCGTGCCCCAAACATCTTCTGATAAACATTGCAATTGTAGCACCACAGTGCATGGAATATTTCCCAGATTATTGTCAATCTCTCTGTGAAGAGATGCCTACAAAGCCATTGCCCAATAATGGAGATACACTAAGTTCGAGGGAGAGAAGTGAAGCGCAGGACAAAGATTCTGTTGGAAGGATGCATATTCAAAATGCCAGGGGTGCTCAGAATGAAAACTACTAGATGGAAATCCAAAAGCCTTGAGTGCGGCTGAAAAGAATGTGTCATCTTCAGTGTTTTCCTTAAATACCAAGGGACTTCATCAGAAGGTTTCCAGTGATTTTTTTTCCCTGGGTCTTCCAAAATTAGCTTTAGTAACTGTATGACAATAAATCTAAACTGTGGAAAAGTAACTGTATACAGTGATGATTACTTCTGTGAACAATGTTCCAGGGAAGAACTTATTTACTTTTGTGGAGGCAAATTTTAATGGAGCGGCCACATGATGATAAGCAATGTCATATGAGAGCTGTATTTATTCTTTCCAAGGAGATAATTCTATTTCCATTTTCCATTATAGAAAACAAGGCCCAGAGAAGTAAACAATTCCCTCCATCTAGGCTGTGGTTGCCTTAGGAGCAGGGAATATGCCTTGATCGTGTCTGCATATCCAGTGCCTTCAGGACATAGAAATCGTTCACATCCATCAGTGGATCAGTGGGTATCACACAACTGCTGAGTGGCATTGTCAGGATTCAATCCCTAGTTCATCTGACTTCAAATTCCATGCCATTCTATTGCCTTGACATCCTTCTCATCAAAGTTAGGGATTCTGTCTTTTTTCTTGGGTAAAAGGATCCTAGGTGATCATTGTTTGTGTTCATCATTTGAGCCATCAGTAGCAGAGTTTTTTATGTTTCAGATGGGGAGTCATGCATCAGAAAATGATTACAAAAATGCCAAAGTGACCTTTCTGGGGCATATAGTAGGGAAAGATAGGCAGAATGGCATGGATGTTATGAGTAAGATGCAAGCCTTGGGTGCAAATTATAAGCAGGCTTGAAAAGACTCAATAATCCTGATAAATATTTTAATGCAATATTTTATAAACCAAAATACATGCCAAAATATCAGTGATGAATAAAATATCTAAATTTTAAATAAAGACAGGGTCTGACCCTATGTTGACCTGGCTCATCTCACTGCTTCACCCTTACTGCCATCCTGTGGGAGGGAGAAGGAAGAGGAGAAAGCAGCAGCAAAATTAGGTCAGGCATACTCTGAAAAGAGAAAAGAACCCATCTCTATCCCATCTCCCAAGCCTCCTAGGAATGGGATGGGGGAGAAGCAAAAAGAGATAATATTCCAGAGAAGCGACTGTAATCCCTAGAAAAAGTGCTAAAGCACAAAATGTACCCAATAAGCTCCTGAATCCATGGTTTCACATGAAAAAATCAGGAGTCAGGAGACTATACCCTAGTCTGGACTTTAGCACTGACTCACTGTGATTTGGAGTTGGCACTTTGCCCATCTCTGGGCACCCATTAGTAAAGTGGGAATTTAGTGGACAGGTGCTCTCTGAGGTCCTTTCCAGCTCAGGCATTCTAGAAGGCTGTGAAATAGCAGTTCCTTGGGAGGATACTCTGTCTCTTGTTCTCTGTAGAAGTGCAGCATGACAAAGAGAGATTTCTAACAGGTCAGCATGAACATCTGCTATTTATTGACCTTCCTTAGCTATTTCCTCTTTCAGTTGGTGGTCAGTGGGTCATGAGAAGAGGTTAGCAGTCCCTACCACTGGTTCCCAAATGTCAGGTCACAATGAGGGTTGATTGAAGTATTGAGTTTCTTGTGATCCTAGAACATCAGAGCTGATAATATAATGTTTCCAGGTACCTCATGACTGGGTTTATGTTTAAGATAATGGAGACTACGTAAGGATCCACATTTATGAAAAATTGTTTCGAGGCAATGTGCAGAGAAGTTTTCCCCATCTGATTTCCAGTTCTGTCTCTGCTCCTCAGAGATGCACTGGTCAGGGCGCAGCCAAGATGCAGAACACACAATTTACTTTGACTAACAGAATTTGCATGTGATTGTTAAGAAGGAATAAAGTTGACTACTAGGTGACTGAAAGGATGAAAAAGGGTAAGAAGTGAACTCTAAGATACCATAGAAGAACAACTGTCGGACGTATCTACAGTCCCTACCTCTAAGGGGAATGAAGATTTTATCCCCTTTAATCACCTTTATTTAGGTGATTAAATCATTTAACCATAACAGATGACCCCTTAGAGTGAAAACAGGCTTCTGAGAAAACTACCTGGCTGGTGTGTTGGAAGGCACACAGTAGAGCTTGCAGTGGTAGAAAAACAGCAAAGTAGATTGAGTTATGGGAATAGGAAGAAATGGCTTCTGCCAAGGGAAGACGAGCTCCAGTAGCCAGGAAATGATGTAAGCTGTGGACAGGAAGTGATGCAAATAGCGGACAGGAAGTGGTGCTAGCGGAAAACAAGAAGCCACAAGTCCCTCAGCCTTTCAGAGGCTTGTGGGAATCAGGGTGGCAAAGCAGACTTGTGCTTTGCAGAGCCCCAGCTCAGCATCACAAAGCAGAGGATTGAAGAGGGAGTTGGAGCTGAGAGTCAATAAACTTCACAACTGGCACACTCTCTCTTTGATCTCAGGCAGATCACCTGACATTTTGGCACATCTTCTTGCTTATCTGTAAAATAGGAATAATAACAGAATCCTCTTCATGATGTTGCTAAAATGATTAAATTAGATAATACCTGAAAAGTGCTTACTGCAGTCCTTGTGACCAAATATGTGCTCAATAAAATTTATTGGGTGTCTATAAGGAAGGCGATGAGGACAAACATGTCTGCTCTGCTCCAGGCACCAGACTGGGATTTTTTTCATGCATTTTGTAACTTAATTTTCAGTGACTGAGATGTGAGTGCCATTTTCCTATTGTCACCTGAAGAGATTTGAAGAGTTCACTGAAGTCACGCTGGTAGAAGGATTTTGTCAAGCAGGATCTCAAGCAGAGGAGTGTTCCACTCCAAAGACCATACGGTTCCCATGGCAACATGCTGCTTCCTCCAAAACAGTAGACAGGAGGCAATTCTAATTTCACCTCTCACTTATGAAAAGCAAGGTTTTACTCCTTCTAAACCCCAGATCAGTCACCTGTAAAATGAGGATAAATCACTTGCGTGGAACACCGATCAAACTTTATAAAAAACAGCAAAATTGATCTTCATAAATACCAGGTCCAGCAAGATAAAATTTCTCGCTTATAGCATAGACTACTCCTACTTTACTCCTACTCCTACTCCTGTAGGGTAAATTATCCTGTAACACAACATATGTGTCTCTACAAACGACAGGGCCATGCAAAGTATATGTAAAAGCCACAGGACTTAAGGAAAGAGTGGGGGACACGAAACTCAAAAATTTCATCAATGACACATACTCACAAAGAGAGACAACTAATAAAAGTGATACAGAGTGGTGTATCATTAAATGATGATTAAATGATGAAGCTACATATGCATACCACAATGAACCTGGCATTTTCCCTTGGAGAAGATTTGGAGTTTGCTGGTTTCCCATGGGTGCTAGAGGGGACAGCCGGTGAGCTCTAGTGAAGTGGAGGAAAGAGGGTGATCAGCAAACAGAGAGCAGATATGCATACCAGTTGTGGCTGGGTGTGGTCATCATACATTCTGCCTTCTGCAGTAGCCAGAAGTGGTGTTAAGTCTGTGTGTTTTGCGTATTTCTACAGAGCTCAGTCAGCTGGATGTAGTTTCCTGCAGCTGTAATCGTGCATACACAAACACAGATTCACATGATGCTCCAAGTCTTCCCTAACGGATCAATCCTGCTGGAACAAATTCACATGTCAAAACAAGTGTTTTGAAACTGGCTGTTTTAAATCCAAGCGCTTAACCAGAACAATAAGATGGAAGGGACCTGGGTCAGCACCCATGTGGGTGAGGGCGTCTCCTGAGTGGGCGAGCAGCGCCTGTGAAAGCAGTGTGCTGGGTTAATGAAAACCCAGTGTGCATTAGTAAGTGATAGAGCAGGACAAGAGCTGCAATAATACAAGTGTTTTATCTGTGCTGTCCTGTTGGGTCCCTCTCTTATCTCATTTCATGGTAGCTTATTGATTCCCCACAGTGCTGCTGTGAGGCATGGCTTTGCAGAAGAAATCATAGTGCATAGGTTTTACATCACTTGCTTCAAGTGCAGACAGGCTGGGATTTGACTCCGTCATATCCATGTTGCTCCTGTTTCTGAAGATGAAGAGCCTCTCTGGTGGCTCAGAGGTAAAGGACCCACCTACAATGCAGGAGACACATGTTCTACCTCTGGGTCAGGAGATCCCCTGCAGAAGGAAATGTTAACCCACTTCAGTATTCTTGCCTGGGAAATCCCTGGACAGAGGAGCCTGGTGGGCAATAGTCCATGGGATTGCAAGAGTTGGACATACTAAACAATAACAATGACTCAAGATGGTTCAGAAGACACTGGACAATCACATTTTATAGAAGCGATACAGGTGTACAGAAAAAAATCTACTTACGTGTGCTCAGGTGGTTAAAAATAATAACAATTATCACATGTAAAAGCATCTTGGAAAATTTAGAACCTTCTTCACAAACAATGTGATGGTTTTATTTTAGAAAGGGTTAACACTTTATATTTTGTTCTACAATGCTGTCTTATATAGCATCTTAGTTAAATTTCATAACAATTTGATGAAAATCAAGCATACACTCTATTCCCATTTCACAGATAAGGATATGTGAGGGCAATATTATGCTAATTTATTCAACACAGCAAGTAGAATCTCTTCTGTGCCAGGTAGAGCCAGAACTATCAACACAACAAGTAGAATCTCTTCTGTGCCAGGTAGAGCCAGAACTATCCCCAGAGATGATGCTAGTGTACTGTGATGACATACCCCAAGAAATGTCACTTGGAAGAGCATGGATATTATTGTCTCCATTAATCCTGAGTCCAGAATTTGAGGCATGGAATCCTAGTCCAAGAACAATTTCTGTTAACTTCCAGTATCATCTGGTGAGAGAGCCTGTATCTTTTCCGGTTTGTTGAGTATAGTTCAGTTCAGTTCAGTTGCTCAGTCATGTCCGACTCTTTGCGACCCTATGGACTGCAGCACATCAAGCTTCCCTGGCTATCACTAACTCCTGGAGCTTATATTCAAGCTCATGTCCATCAAGCTGGTGATGCCATCCAACCATATCATCCTCCGTCGTCCCCTTCTCCTCTTGCCTTCAATCTTTCCCAGCTCGGTGTGTGCTGTGTGCTTAGTCGCTCAGTCGTGTTTGACTTTTGCAACCCCATAGACTGTAACCTGCCAGGCTCCCTTGTCCATGGGATTCTCCAGGTGAGAATGCTGGAGTGGACTGCCATTTCCTTCTCCAAATAAGCTCATACTAAATGCTAAGCCAGGCCAACAGCCAAGGTGCATGCTCAGTCATGTCTGACTCTTTGCATCACTTTGGACTATAGCCCTCCAGGCTTCTCTGTCCATGGGACTATTCAGGCTGGAATACTGGAGTGGGTTGCCATTTCCTCCATTTCCTCCTTGAAGGGATCTTCTCGACCCAAGGATCAAAGCTGCTTCTCCTGCATTTCCTGAATTGCAGGTGGCTTCTTTGCCCACTGCTCAGCTTCTCTAAATGACTAACCAGGCCAGACTCTCTCGGGCAGAATGACATCATTTGGACTTAGACGCAGCATGGTCTATATCTAGATATCAATACTTTGGACTAGAATAAAAAGCAATGTGATTTGAACTCTGCATTTGTTCTGCAGAAGCTCTCCATGTTCTCCACGCCCACCCTTTCAGATGTACCCCTTCTTCTCTGTAGGTGCAAAGCTTCCTTCTTTACCTTGTGCTGTCCTTGTTCTTGGACCACCCACCTGTCTCCCTCACTAGCTCAGAGCTTCCAGGGAACAGAAATCAATTTGATGTGTTCATCTCAGGATCACAGGCTCCAACCTCAGGCTTAAAGACAAAAAGCACCCAATGTCAGCTCCATGAGGACAAGGACCTTGTCCCGGAGGGCTATTGTGTCTTTGTCTGTCCCTGGCATCCCGGAGGCACACATAAACACTGGTTAACTAACTATATGATTGGTTTCATTAAATCAAGTAATTAAATAAAAAACACATCTGTACAAAATTCTGTGATCAATCCAAGAACTTTTTAATGACATGGGGAGATTTGCAGAGTATAATATTGAGTGAAAAAAAAATCAGGCTTAAATATGCAGATTCGATATGACTCTATGTTAAAGAAATGATCTCTGTTTTACAATGGCTGTTCCTGGTTCTTGAGATTTGGGGTGACTTTTTATTCTCAGCATGATATCTTTAGGTCATTTTCTCTGCAAAGTATCTAAAATAAATTTGCCTTACTTTGAAAGTCGAAATCATTTTAAGAACAAATAATTTCAGGTAATGCTTTTACATGCTGAGTCATTTCAGTTGTGTCCCACCCTTTGCAACCCCATGAACAGTAGCCCACTAGGATCCTCTGTCCATGGGATCATCCAGGCAAGAATACTGGAAGGGGTTGCCATGCCCTCCTCCCCGGGATCTTCCAAACAGGGACTGAAGCCACATCTCTTACATCTTCTCCCTTGAAGGTGAGTTCTTTACCATGGAACGCTTTAGATGGTATGTTTATTCATTTGGATGCTTTTAGGGCCAGGATGGGGGTCTTCCTTTGTGGCTCAGCAGTAAAGAATTCGCTTGCAATGCGGGAGACACAGGAGACTCATGTGACTTCTGATAGGGAAAATAGAACAAAATTGTTTTCTTTTCTTGGCTTTAAGAAGTCCAAACTATTTTTCAGTTTAGTGAATTGGAATTCTCACAGTTAACTGGTGGTCACCACAGTGGCCTCTGCCTGAGATGGGGCATCTTTATTTCTGGGTTTCTATGACAGAGGCAAGAAAGAATCTAGGAACACCAGAGCCTTCCAGCCTTGTTTCATTTTGCTTTGTTTATTCTAATTGTGTGGGTTTGTTTCAGTGCCTGGAGGTGGTGCAACATTAAAATACATCAGCATTGACTAAACTGACAATGATTCTCAGTACTTTTTTTTTTTAAGTCTCTGAGTAGTCTATGGAAAAATTGTTGAAAACCTTAGTCTCATACCTTTATTTTTATTTCATCACAATATATGCCACTTTGAAAAGAAAAAGAAAATTACTGTCATAAACATGTCTTTTTCACAATGAGGCAATCATTCTATATTATTTTAAAAAAAGAGGTCAGCATAATATCCTAATATTCAGATTTGGCATAGGCCAAATCTGGCCCACAGCCGGTTTCTATTTGGCTTGTGAGTTAAGAATGTCTTTCACATTTTTAAATGATTGAAAACAAATCAAAAGCCAAATAATGTTTCATGACATGTGGGAAATCTATGAAATTCAAATTTCAGGGTTCATAAATATAGTTTTATTGGAATGGAACCACACCCATCCGTCTGCCTATTGTCCTCTGTGGCTCTTTCTCAACAAAGCAGTCAGGTGGTTATGATAGAGATCACATGGCCCACAGGCCTGGAATGTCAGCTCCCTCTCCCTCTACAGAAACCATTTGCTGACTCTGACTCTGGTATCTGACCTATGTCAGTGGTGAAAGGAAACTTGGAACGACTTCAGCCTCTGTAAAGGTGCAAGGAGATCAGATTTTTTAAAAGACTCAGAGATTTTTTTAAATTTATTTTAGTTTTTTGCAATTATATACTTTAACTCACACAAGAATTTTTTTGATTTAATTGAAGTATAGTTTATTTACAATGTTATGTTAGTTTCAGGTGTAGAGAATAAAAGTGATTCAAATATATATTCTTTCTTAGATTCTTTTTCCTTACAGATTATTACAAAATATTGAGTATAGTTCCCTGTGCCATATAGTAGGACTTTGTTGATTATCTATTTTATACAGAGTAGTGTATATAAATTAATCCCAGTCTTCTAATTTATCACCCTACTGACCTCTGCCCCTTTGGTAACTGTAAGTTTGTTTCCTATGTCTGTGAGTCTATGTCTGTTTTGTAAATAAATTCATTTATATCGTTTGGTTTTAGATTACACATCTAAGTGATATCATATGATATTTGTCTTTGTCTGAAAAAGAGATTCTGAATTTTGAGTCAGCAGAAATTGAGAAAACATATAGAGCCCCACAGAGACTTGGTTCAGACCCTCCTCCTCTCTCACCTGAATGGTTCCAGAAGCTTCTCACCTTGACCTCCACACTGCACACCCACCATCTAACCCACCCCTCCCCACCGCCCTCCACAACATCACCACACTCATCTTCCCAAAGGGAAAATGTGATCACACCATTCTCCTGTTTGAAGCCCTCCCAGGACTCCCAATACTCCTTGGCATATCTTCACTCTGCCTTGAGGAGCCCTGGATTTTCCTGGAGGAACACAGAAGGTACAGAGATGGTGTAGGAGGGTCTGTTGTGTGGGCATATATTTGGGCCCTCCTTTCTGGGTTCTCACCTCAGCCAGGAAAGCTCTGCTTTTGCTGTATTTATATACATTTTATTTGAAGAAATAAATCTGATTTTTTAAAAACTAGCTTGAAAACCCCTACTGGATGAAGTTGAAGCTTTTGGCAGCGGTCCTCTGTGATGCTCTATACTAGCTGGATGATGCTCACCAAACATGTTGTGTGCTCCTTTTTGTTTCCTGGTCTTCCTTGCAGAGAACGGGGTTATGTGACAAGCTCTTGCCAATGACCTGTGAGTAGAATTGACTCCAGTCATTCCTGGGCTGAGATACCTAAGGGCCATCTCTCTCCCATCTCTTTTCCTCTCCCTTGGTGACCTGGCAGGCCACTGGTTCGGGACGCTATAGCTAAAAGATGGCCAATCAACCTGAGTCCATGAATGACCACATGGAAGATTATCCTTCACTCTGACCTATATTTAGACATGTACATTAAATGAAAAGCAGACTTTTAAGCAGAAAGCCTCTGGAATATTGAGCTGTATATATTAGTAGGGAATAATATCCCTAGCCTGACATATGCATCTGGCTTTGTATATACATCATTTGCCATTGGTTGGTTGATGTATTGGTTGCTTAACTGATTGATTCATTCATTCATTCAACAACAAATACACATGAGTAGACTAATATGTATTATGTCAAGTGCTGCTGCTGCTGCTAAGTTGCTTCAGTCGTGTCCGACTCTGTGTGAACCCATAGATGGCAGCCCACCAGGCTCCGCTGTCCCTGGGATTCTCCAGGCAAGAACACTGGAGTGGGTTGCCATTTCCTTCTCCAATGCATGAAAGTGAAAAATGAAAGTGAAGCCACTCAGTCGTGTCCGACCCCCAGCGACCCCATGGACTGCAGCCTTCCAGGCTCCTCTGTCCATAGGATTTTCCAGGCAAGAGTTCTGGAGTGGGATGCTATTGCCTTCTCCATGTCAAGTGCTAGGGATATAAATATATATCAGCTACAGCTCAAGTTTTATAACCCAAGCGCTAGCACTCTATAGACCTCAAACTTCAATCATTCTGAACCATTTGTATATGCTTGAACTTAGGAAAGTCTTACATATGCCTGTGTGCTTTCCTGCATTGCTTCTCTTCAATATGTTGAAAATCCCTAGGATCTGAACAACTAATACCATAACCTGGCTAAAACACACTATAATGTTTCCCATTATTCACAAATCTATTAAATGGTTATGGAAGAAAGTAAGCATAAAGTCTAGCTAAGTCTGCTTGGCCTAAGTCAATTGGCCAGTGGACCATGTGATCCAAGAAAGAGTGAAAATTTCCCCTGTTCCTTGTGGCGCCTTCATTTCACGATGCTCAATATCCAGACATTAAGAAACACACATGGAGCCCTCCTGCCTAGAATGACGGGGATGCTCTCCATCGACTCTGGCAGGTCTGGCAGCCAACAGCCACATGTGGCTATTGAGCAATAAAGACAGGGGGTGATGTGACTAAGGAGCTGAATTTTTAACTTCAACCGATTTTGATTATGGAGAAGGCAATGGCACCCCACTCCAGTACTCTTGCCTGGAAAATCCCATGGACAGACAGCCTGGTAGGGCGCAGTTCATGGGGTCGCTGAGAGTTGGACACGACTGAATGACTTCACTTTTACTTTTCACTTTCATGCCCTGGAGAAGGAAATGGCAACCCACTCCAGTGACCTTGCCTGGAGAATCCCAGGGATGGGGGAGCCTGGTGGGCTGCCATGTATGGGGTCGCACAGAGTCGGACACAACTGAAATGACTTAGCAGCAGCAGCTTTTGATTAATCAAAATGTAAACAGGCCCATGTGACTAGTTACCACCTTTTTAACTTATGGCACTCTGGAAAATATTTATATCTTGTTGTCAAAAAATTTTTTGTCATTATAGCCTATATGTAATTTAAACACACACACACACACACACACACATACACACATACACACTGTAAACACATTAAGAAATAACCAAAGAAAAGTTGTTGCTGGTTTAACGCTAAGGCTTAATTGTTTCCACCAATGCTTTCTCAGGCTTCTTTCGGTCTTTCTCTCAATTACAGTTCTTGCCTCTAACTCAGGGCACTAGACCAAAATCCAAGGTTGCCAGAGACAAAAGAACCCTTCAGTCGCTGACACCTCACTCTGAGGCTGTCTTCCAGAAGACCAAAGGAATGACATTGAATTACTCAACTACAGTCGGTAGTAACATTTCAGCATCATTCCTTTCAATGAATATTCAAATAAAGACATTTTAAAAATGTTTATGCATTCTATCAACAATAAAAAATATTAGAAGCCAAATATATGGCAGGCAATACTATTTTAGACATTTGGGATATAGAAGTGAAAAAAGCAAGGAGATCAAGCCAAGTCAATCCTAAAAGAAATCAACTCTGAATATTCATCGGAAGGACTGATGCTGAAGCTCCACATGGAGCTTGGCCAAATGATGCAAAGAGCTGACTCATTGGAAAAGACCTTGATGCTGGAAAAGACTGAAGGCAGGGGAAGGAGATGACAGAGGATGAGATGGTTGGATGGTATCACTGACTCGATGGACATGAGTTTGAGCAAGCTCCAGGAGTTGATGAAGGACAGGGAGGCCTGGCGTGCTGCAGTCCTTGGGGTCACAATGAGTCAGACATGACTTACTAACTGAACAACAAAGTGAACAAATCAGAAAAAGATCCCTGACTTTCTCATGCTTATGTTTTAGTAGAGAGACCCAGTCAATAAAGAGAAATAAATAGAGTATGTAAGTAGCATCAGAAGTACTACGTGGAAAGAAGCATAGCAGAATACAGGCTTCCCAGGTGGCGCTAGTGGTAAAGACTCCGGCTGCCAGTTTAGGAGATGCAAGAGACTCGGGTTTGATCCCTGGGTTGGGAAAATCCCCTGGAGGAGGTCTTGGCAACGCACTCCAGTATTCTTGCCTGGAGAATCCCTTGGACAGAGGAGCCGGCGGGCTACAGTCCGTGGGGCCGCAAAAAGTCAGACAGGACTGAAAAGCAGCAGCAGTGGCAGGAGAAGGAAGAGAGAAACAGTGGTATTTGAGCAAAGACTGAAAGAAAGTGAAAGTGACATCTGAGAATCTTGGGGAGGAGCCTTCTAGTTACAGCTTCTCTGAGAAGCAGTATAGCCTGCTCAGGGCGCATGAGAGGGGCAGGCACATGCCTAGGAAAAGTCCCGAGAGGGTTGGGTAGGGTGCCTCTATGCCTCCGTGGACTGAATAGGAAGTCTGAATTTTTCTAGGNGAGAAGCAGTATAGCCTGCTCAGGGCGCATGAGAGGGGCAGGCACATGCATAGGAAAAGTCCCGAGAGGGTTGGGTAGGGTGCCTCTATGCCTCCGTGGACTGAATAGGAAGTCTGAATTTTTCTAGGGTGATGGCATGTTTATATTGAATAACATTAACCTTTACTCATGTATCTCCTCACTGACAGTACAGCCAAGTAGAAAAAAGGCGCACCACCAGGAGTCAAGGCTTCTTAGTCAACCCCTCCCGTCTAAGTATTGGAGGAAGATTCCAGATACTATTTCTTCATGAATCATGAAATGATCACACTGAATGATTTCTGTGGGTGCCCTTCCCCTGTCACAATCTTTCACTTCCAAGACCGTTAGGCACTTCCAAAGGGTATTCATTTTCCAGAGCCACTGTAACAAAGAATCAAAGGCTGGACAATTTAAACAATGGAGATGCAGCGTCTCAATGTGGAGGCTGGAGGTCACAGGTGAAGATGCTGGTGGGGATGGGTCCCTTCCCAAGGCTCTGAGGGAGCCCCCTCTCTGAGGGAGCCTTGGGAAGGGACCTCAGAGCCTCTTCCCTGGCTTCTGGTGTTTGGCTGATGATCTCTGGTGTTCCCCGGCTTGTTACAAGCATCACCCTAATCTCTGCCTTCATCTTCTCTTCTCCTTGTGTGGGTAAACATTTCCCCTTTTTATAAGGGCATAATCAAGTCGGATGTCAGCTCCTTCTACTTCACTATGACTTCATTGTAACTCATTATATCTNAATCTCTGCCTTCATCTTCTCTTCTCCTTGTGTGGGTAAACATTTCCCCTTTTTATAAGGGCATAATCAAGTCGGATGTCAGCTCCTTCTACTTCACTATGACTTCATTGTAACTCATTATATCTGTGAAGACTCTATTTTTAAATAAGTCCACGTTCTGTGGGACTAGGGGCTGATACCTCAACACATGAATTTGGGGAAGATGCGACTCAACCTGTAACACAAGATTGTGTTCAGTCGCTAAGTCGTATCTGATGCTTTGCAACCCCATGGACTGTTTCCTTTCCAGGCTCCTCTGTCCATGGAATTTTCCAGGCAGGAATAATGGAATGAGTTGCCATTTCCTCCTCCAGGGAGTCTTTCTGACCCAGGGATCAAACCCAAGTCTCTTGTGTCTCCTGCATTGGTAGGCGGATTCTTTACTACTGAGCCCCCTGGAACACAGGGTTAAGAGTGTGAGACTGAAAAGCCTAAATCACTTGGCTAGACCTGGTCCATATTCTTTGCCCAGACATGAGCATCTCGGCAGATTTTTTTTTCCCCAAAAGATACTTGCCTCTATACCAATGGGTGGTCATGACAAGGGGGACTTATGGAACAGCTTCAAAATTCATGCTGACCTGAAAGACACTGATAGTCTAATGCTTTTTAATGTTAAAGAAAAAAAAAATCTTATTTGGATCTCTTTTCTTCTAGAAGTGGATGTCTATTTTCAAAATATTGCACTGGCAGCTTCAGCAGAAGCAATCTATTGCCCGCAAAGGGGGAGCTGAGCCAACATTTGCATGCAGATATCAATACAAGCCTGGAGGAAGCACAGGGAGAGCCCACAGGGAGCCGGGCAGCCTGCCACTCAGGCGCTCTCTTATAAAAGGCAGTGTTCCGTTTCCCTGACAAAATACGGAGGAGTTGTGCTTGATATTCATGGAAGCCGGGGCAAAAGAAGCCTCTAGTCTATTTGGAGAGGAACTCGCCATTGACATGGATCTAGCTGGAGAAATCGCAGTTCTCTAGTTTTCAGAACTGATTGAGGTGGTGTGTTCTTACCGTAAAACAGGGGATGCTGTGTTTTGACTTCTATTTTATAGATCAATAAACAAAAGGCCTCAGGGACTTATTCGAGGTGGCACTGCTTTTCACAGCAGAGCTGGGATTAAAAATGATTGCTTCACAGGGTCACAAAATTCATATTCTTTCCATTAGCTACACTGGTTCTAGACTTGAAAACCGGATTTGAAATCTAAAAATCAAAAGGGAGTAAACAAAAAGACGCTCTAAGAGCAATGCATGTCTAATTAAGAAAGGTACAACAAATCAACTCAAAACCTTCTTAAAGACATGAAGATTTTTTTAAAAATAGCTGCCTGTGTGAACGTTTGATTACAGGATTAAGAATACTGAAGGGCCTTACAGTTTACTAAGTGTTTTCACACATAAGATCTCATTTAANCTTCTTAAAGACATGAAGATTTTTTTAAAAATAGCTGCCTGTGTGAACGTTTGATTACAGGATTAAGAATACTGAAGGGCCTTACAGTTTACTAAGTGTTTTCACACATAAGATCTCATTTAATCCTCAGATGTTTATGGGAAGGTGACTTGTTTTACAACAAGGAAATTGAGGCCTAGGATGGTAAAGGATGAATTTAATACGTCACTGACCGTATAGAGCTTAATTGAACACAAACCTATATTTAAAGCAAAGACAAATGTTAATTCACTTAATCTACTTTTACCTCTTATGGTTTGTTTGCTTTGCTTCTGCCCCTTTAACANAATCCTCAGATGTTTATGGGAAGGTGACTTGTTTTACAACAAGGAAATTGAGGCCTAGGATGGTAAAGGATGAATTTAATATGTCACTGACCGTATAGAGCTTAATTGAACACAAACCTATATTTAAAGCAAAGACAAATGTTAATTTACTTAATCTACTTTTACCTCTTATGGTTTGTTTGCTTTGCTTCTGCCCCTTTAACGAAGCAGGCAGGCCAGTGAAGGAAGCTTGGGAGGACCCATCACGGCCCCTCTCTGTGCTATCCGTCATCTGGTGTCCCCTTTATCATTATTGCTTTCAGATTCATGCGGCTGATGACATTGTAGGCTCTTCCAGGGGTTTTTCTTCCAGGGTGTGGGGTGCAGGGTACAGGATTGGGGTGCATGGGCCACCCCCTTCTCTGGCTTAGCTGCCTTGCTCCATTTTTCTCCAGCCCTTTAGCTTTGGTTAAGAGACAGCCCGACCAACTGGTCCACTTGCCTCCAGTGTCCCTCAGTGGGAACAGCGGCATTGGCTGGGTGGCCAGGAGACCCCAAGCTCACATCTGTCTCTCCCTTGTCAGGCTCAGCACAAACTGGACAATGTCTTCTCTCGGGGCTCACATCCACACCTCAGAGAACTCAAACTGGGGCTCTGTGACAATCTTGAAGGGTGGGAAATTGGGGGAGGAGGGCTGGAGGTAGAAGAGGGAGAGGACAACATGTACACCTGTGGCAATTCATGTTCATGGACATCAGAAAAGAAATCAATATTGTAAAGCAATTTAGTTTAGTTCAGTTCTGTCGCTCAGTGTCTGACTCTTGGTGACATGTGGACTGCAGCATGCTAGGCCCCCCTGTCCATCANAACTCAAACTGGGGCTCTGTGACAATCTTGAAGGGTGGGAAATTGGGGGAGGAGGGCTGGAGGTAGAAGAGGGAGAGGACACATGTACACCTGTGGCAATTCATGTTCATGGACATCAGAAAAGAAATCAATATTGTAAAGCAATTTAGTATAGTTCAGTTCTGTCACTCAGTGTCTGACTCTTGGTGACCTGTGGACTGCAGCATGCTAGGCCCCCCTGTCCATCACCAACTTCCAGAGTTTACTCAAACTCATGTCCATTGGGTCGGTGATGCCAACCAACCATCTCATCCTCTGACGTCCCCTTCTCCTCCTGCCTTCAGTCTTTCCCAGCATCAGGGTCTTTTCACATGTCAGCTCTTCACATCAGGTGGCCAAAGTATTGGAGTTTCAGCTTCAGCATCATTCCTTCCAATGAATATTCAGGACTGATTTCCTTTAGGATGGACTGGTTGGATCTCCTTGCAGTCCAAAGGACTGACAAGAGTCTTCTCCAACACTGAAGTTCAGAAGCATCAATTCTTCAGCGCTCAGCTTTCTTTATAGTCCAACTCTCACATTTGTACATGACGACTGGAAAAACCATAGCTTTGACTAGATGGACCTTTGTTGACAAAGTAATGTCTCTGCTTTTTAAAATGCTGTCTAGGTTGGTCAGAACTTTTCTTCCAAGGAGCAAGCATCTTTTAATATCATGGCTGCAATCACCATGTGCAGTGATTTTGGAGCCCCCCAAAATAAAGTCTGTTGCTGTTTCCACTGTTTCCCCATCTATTTGCCATGAAGTGATGGAACCAGATGCCATGATCTTTGTTTTCTGAATGTTGAGCTTTAAGCCAACTTTTTCACTCTCCTCTTTTGTTTTCATCAAGAGGCTCTTTAGTTCCTCTTCACTTTCTGCCATAAGGGTTGTGTCATCTACATATCTGAGGTGATTGATATTTCTCCCAGCAATCTTGATTCTAGCTTGTGCTTCATCCAGCCCAGCATTTCTCATGATATACTCTGCATATAAGTTAAATAAGCAGGGTGGCAATATGCAGCCTTGACATACTCTTTTCCCAATTTGGAACCAATCTATTGTTCCACGTCCAGTTCTAACTGTTGCTTCCTGACCTGCATACAGATCCTTCAATTAAAAATTAATTAATTTAAGAAAAGGACAGAGACCTAAAAAAATGCTTATTTACATGGGAATTCTCTGGAAGTCCAGTGAGTAAGATGTCACACTTCCACTGCAATAGGGGTGGTGGAGCAGTTTGATCCATGATGAGAAAATTAAGATCCACACTAAGACCCAGCTGTGTGGAATGGCAAACGAAACAAAACACATAGGATTCAAACAAAAGGAGGTANCAAATAAGTCCACGTTCTGTGGGACTAGGGGCTGATACCTCAACACATGAATTTGGGGAAGATGCGACTCAACCTGTAACACAAGATTATGTTCAGTCGCTAAGTCGTATCTGATGCTTTGCAACCCCATGGACTGTTTCCTTTCCAGGCTCCTCTGTCCATGGAATTTTCCAGGCAGGAATAATGGAATGAGTTGCCATTTCCTCCTCCAGGGAGTCTTTCTGACCCAGGGATCAAACCCAAGTCTCTTGTGTCTCCTGCATTGGTAGGCGGATTCTTTACTACTGAGCCCCCTGGAACACAGGGTTAAGAGTGTGAGACTGAAAAGCCTAAATCACTTGGCTAGACCTGGTCCATATTCTTTGCCCAGACATGAGCATCTCGGCAGATTTTTTTTTCCCCAAAAGATACTTGCCTCTATACCAATGGGTGGTCATGACAAGGGGGACTTATGGAACAGCTTCAAAATTCATGCTGACCTGAAAGACACTGATAGTCTAATGCTTTTTAATGTTAAAGAAAAAAAAAATCTTATTTGGATCTCTTTTCTTCTAGAAGTGGATGTCTATTTTCAAAATATTGCACTGGCAGCTTCAGCAGAAGCAATCTATTGCCCGCAAAGGGGGAGCTGAGCCAACATTTGCATGCAGATATCAATACAAGCCTGGAGGAAGCACAGGGAGAGCCCACAGGGAGCCGGGCAGCCTGCCACTCAGGCGCTCTCTTATAAAAGGCAGTGTTCCGTTTCCCTGACAAAATACGGAGGAGTTGTGCTTGATATTCATGGAAGCCGGGGCAAAAGAAGCCTCTAGTCTATTTGGAGAGGAACTCGCCATTGACATGGATCTAGCTGGAGAAATCGCAGTTCTCTAGTTTTCAGAACTGATTGAGGTGGTGTGTTCTTACCGTAAAACAGGGGATGCTGTGTTTTGACTTCTATTTTATAGATCGATAAACAAAAGGCCTCAGGGACTTATTCGAGGTGGCACTGCTTTTCACAGCAGAGCTGGGATTAAAAATGATTGCTTCACAGGGTCACAAAATTCATATTCTTTCCATTAGCTACACTGGTTCTAGACTTGAAAACCGGATTTGAAATCTAAAAATCAAAAGGGAGTAAACAAAAAGACGCTCCAAGAGCAATGCATGTCTAATTAAGAAAGATACAACAAATCAACTCAAAACCTTCTTAAAGACATGAAGATTTTTCAAAAAATACGTGCCTGTGTGAACGTTTGATTACAGGATTAAGAATACTGAAGGGCCTTACAGTTTACTAAGTGTTTTCACACATAAGATCTCATTTAATCCTCAGATGTTTATGGGAAGGTGACTTGTTTTACAACAAGGAAATTGAGGCCTAGGATGGTAAAGGATGAATTTAATACGTCACTGACCGTATAGAGCTTAATTGAACACAAACCTATATTTAAAGCAAAGACAAATGTTAATTCACTTAATCTACTTTTACCTCTTATGGTTTGTTTGCTTTGCTTCTGCCCCTTTAACAAAGCAGGCAGGCCAGTGAAGGAAGCTTGGGAGGACCCATCACGGCCCCTCTCTGTGCTATCCATCATCTGGTGTCCCCTTTATCATTATTGCTTTCAGATTCATGCGGCTGATGACATTGTAGGCTCTTCCAGGGGTTTTTCTTCCAGGATGTGGAGTGCAGGGTACAGGATTGGGGTGCATGGGCCACCCCCTTCTCTGGCTTAGCTGCCTTGCTCCATTTTTCTCCAGCCCTTTAGCTTTGGTTAAGAGACAGCCCGGCCAACTGGTCCACTTGCCTCCAGTGTCTCTCAGTGGGAACAGCGGCATTGGCTGGGTGGCCACGAGACCCCAGGCTCACATCTGTCTCTCCCTTGTCAGGCTCAGCACAAACTGGATGATGTCTTCTCTCCGGGCTCACATCCACACCTCAGAGAACTCAAACTGGGGCTCTGTGACAATCTTGAAGGGTGGGAAATTGGGGGAGGAGGGCTGGAGGTAGAAGAGGGAGAGGACACATGTACACCTGTGGCAATTCATGTTCATGGACATCAGAAAAGAAATCAATATTGTAAAGCAATTTAGTATAGTTCAGTTCTGTCACTCAGTGTCTGACTCTTGGTGACCTGTGGACTGCAGCATGCTAGGCCCCCCTGTCCATCACCAACTTCCAGAGTTTACTCAAACTCATGTCCATTGGGTCGGTGATGCCAACCAACCATCTCATCCTCTGACGTCCCCTTCTCCTCCTGCCTTCAGTCTTTCCCAGCATCAGGGTCTTTTCACATGTCAGCTCTTCACATCAGGTGGCCAAAGTATTGGAGTTTCAGCTTCAGCATCATTCCTTCCAATGAATATTCAGGACTGATTTCCTTTAGGATGGACTGGTTGGATCTCCTTGCAGTCCAAAGGACTGACAAGAGTCTTCTCCAACACTGAAGTTCAGAAGCATCAATTCTTCAGCGCTTAGCTTTCTTTATAGTCCAACTCTCACATTCGTACATGACAACTGGAAAAATCATAGCTTTGACTAGATGGACCTTTGTTGACAAAGTAATGTCTCTGCTTTTTAAAATGCTGTCTAGGTTGGTCAGAACTTTTCTTCCAAGGAGCAAGCATCTTTTAATATCATGGCTGCAATCACCATGTGCAGTGATTTTGGAGCCCCCCAAAATAAAGTCTGTTGCTGTTTCCACTGTTTCCCCATCTATTTGCCATGAAGTGATGGAACCAGATGCCATGATCTTTGTTTTCTGAATGTTGAGCTTTAAGCCAACTTTTTCACTCTCCTCTTTTGTTTTCATCAAGAGGCTCTTTAGTTCCTCTTCACTTTCTGCCATAAGGGTTGTGTCATCTACATATCTGAGGTGATTGATATTTCTCCCAGCAATCTTGATTCTAGCTTGTGCTTCATCCAGCCCAGCATTTCTCATGATATACTCTGCATATAAGTTAAATAAGCAGGGTGGCAATATGCAGCCTTGACATACTCTTTTCCCAATTTGGAACCAATCTATTGTTCCACGTCCAGTTCTAACTGTTGCTTCCTGACCTGCATACAGATCCTTCAATTAAAAATTAATTAATTTAAGAAAAGGACAGAGACCTAAAAAAATGCTTATTTACATGGGAATTCTCTGGAAGTCCAGTGAGTAAGATGTCACACTTCCACTGCAATAGGGGTGGTGGAGCAGTTTGATCCATGATGAGAAAATTAAGATCCACACTAAGACCCAGCTGTGTGGAATGGCAAACGAAACAAAACACATAGGATTCAAACAAAAGGAGGTAGTAGAACACTCTGTGTGTCCTGGTCCTTCAGCACCCGCCCGCACCCCCCACACCCTGCCACCGGCCCGCCGTCCTGGGCTGGCCATGCTTTCCATCTCTGCAGCACATCTGGAGTCCATGTTTCTCTTCCTTGGAAGCGAGGACCTCCCTGCTCTTTCCTGTTTGGATGTTTAGCATCTAACACTAACAGAGACTAAGGGATATTCTTCCCAGTAAATGTGTGAATGGATCTGTAACTGAGTGGGTGGATTCTGTGATGTTTGGCCTGTTGAACAGGTGCTATTGGAAATCTTTTGAGTTGGAAAGCAAGGTGACATGGAGGGAGCTGGTATAGTGCACAGAGAAATATACAAGGAGTCTAGAGATGTGGGTTGTCCTTAGGGTCTGGAGGACTGAGCAGGTGAATCCATTTTAGAATTTATTGTTAGGGAAAAAAAAACAACTCTTCTCCCTCAAGAAAAAGTTATGTTTTTCTTTTTAAAGATAATAAAAAAAATATTATATCCATCATCTATTTCTCTCGTCATTTTGCCTTATAAAGTATGGTGTTTAAATTCACATAACTAGTTAGTTCATTTTAGGGCATAGAAGTGAGAAGAGAATTTATCGTCCCAGTCCGCCTAAGGGCTTTTTTTAACCTTAAATACATTATAAAGATTTTTTTTTTTTTACCGTCCTGGGAGGCTTATAGGATCTTAGTTCACTGATTAGGGATTGAAGCCGGGCCCTAGGCAATGAAAGCACTAATTTCTAACTACTGGACAGCCAGGGAATTCCCCCAAAATTCTTAACTATATATAAATAAAATTGTATATATTGTATGTGTTATATACATTATAAAAATCCTTAAAATATATACATATTTACAAAAAAACCCCACATATACACACACATATGTGTGTGTTCTCAGTTCCCTTGTTGTGTCTGAGTCTTTTTGACCCTGTGGACTATAGCCTGCCAGNTATATTTTATGTGTTATATACATTATAAAAATCCTTAAAATATATACATATTTACAAAAAAAAACCCCCACATATACACACACATATGTGTGTGATCTCAGTTCCTTTGTTGTGTCTGAGTCTTTTTGACCCTATGGACAATAGCCTGCCAGGCTCCTCTGTCCATGGGATTTTCCAGACAAGAATACTGGAATGGGTTGCTGTTTCCTCTGTCCTAGGGATGGATCCTGTGTCTCCTGAGTCTCCAGCACTAGAGGTGGGTTCTTTACTACTGAGCCACCTGGGAAATCCCATTCGCGCACACACACACATACATACATACACCTCAAAGGGCATTTAACAGTTTACTGTGTTTTCACACTTAAGATCTCATTTAATCCTCAGAAGTTTCTGGGATGTCTATTTTTTTTTTTTCAATAAGAAAATCAAGATCCGGGATGATAAAGGATAGATTTAACATGTCACTGATAGGATGTGGCTTAGCAAACCTCAAACCATATTTGTATATGGTAGCTCAGACGGTAAAGCGTCTGCCTACAATGTGGGAGACCCGGGTTCGATCCCTGGGTCGGAAAGATCNATGATAAAGGATGGATTTAACATGTCACTGATAGGATGTGGCTTAGCAAACCTCAAACCTATATTTGTATATGGTAGCTCAGACGGTAAAGCGTCTGCCTACAATGTGGGAGACCCGGGTTCAATCCCTGGGTCGGAAAGATACCCTGCAAAAGAAAATGGCAACCCATTCCAGTATTCTTGCTTGGAAAATCCAATGGATTGAGGAGCCTGGTAGGCTACAGTCCATGGGGTTGCAAAGAGTCAGACATGACTGAGCGACTTCTCTTCATATATATATATATGTATGCTTCCCTGGTAGCTCAGACGGTAAAGTGTCTGCCTGCTGTGTGGGAGACCCGGATTCGATCCCTGGGTTGGGAGGATACCCTGGAGAAGGAAATGGCAACTCACTCCAGTACTCTTGCCTGGAAAATTCCATGGACTGAGAATCTTTATATATATAATATAACCTTCTGCCTATGAATGCTAATTTAAATTCTAAGTATGAAAATAATTTTAAATCTTTGCATCACACGTGAATGCCTTCTGGCTGATTTTGGAATAATTTATAGATGATTTGGTAGGTATTTCATTGATTTGAGCTCTTTCCCACCAAGGTCTTAGACTCACAAACTTAGGGTTGGAAGGCTCGTCTCTACTAAATATATCATTTCAAAAGTTGGTTTGCAGCTCCCTGATGTCAAGATAGGCACTGCCTCCTGGAACTGCCTGTCTATATGTATTAGGAAGGCTATACTTTAGACTTGGAGGAGGAAATGGCAGCCCACTCCAGTGTTCCTGCCTGGAGAATCCCATGGACAGAGGAGCCTGATAGGCTACAGTCCATGGGGTCACAGAGTCGGACATGACTGAGCACACATACATACCTTAGACAGAGCCATTCTTTATATCTCTCCAGATTAGTCATCTGCACTCGGTGTTGACACATAGCATCACACAGTAAAATTCTTTTATCTTTACTACATGGTGTCCTTGTGGGTGTGTCTGGGTCTATTCAGTTCAGTTCAGTCACTCAGTTGGGTCCGACCTTTTGCAACTCCATGAACCGCAGCAGGACAGGCCTCCCTGTCCATCACCAACTCCCAGAGTCCACCCAAACTCATGTCTATTGAGTCGGTGATGCCATCCATCCATCTCATCCTCTGTCCCTTCTCTTCCTGCCTTCAATCTTTCCCAACATCAGGGTCTTTTCAAATGAGTCAGCTCTTTGCATCAGGTGCCAAAATATTGGAGTTTCAGCTTCAACATCAGTCCTTCCAAAGAACACCCAGGACTGATCTCTTTTAGGATGGACTGGTTGGATCTCCTTGCAGTCCAAGGGACTCTCAAGAGTCTTCTCCAACACCACAGTTCAAAAACATCAATTCTTTGGCACTCAGCTTTCTTTATAGTCCAACTCTTGCATCCATTCATGACCACTGGAAAAGCCAGAGACTTGGCTAGATGGACTTTTGTTGGCAAAGTAATGTCTCTGCTTTTTAAAATGCTGTCTATGTTGGTCATAACTTTCCTTCCAAGGAGTAAGCATCTTGCAATTTCATGGCTGCAATCACCATCTGCAGTGATTTTGGAGCTCCCCAAAATAAAGTCTGACACTGTTTCCACTGTTTCC
>SJYW01031661.1:320292-345035 GCA_006410735.1 Raphicerus campestris | reverse complement strand
TCTCTTCTTTTCACAGCTATTTGTAAGGCCTCACCAGACAGCCATTTTGCTTTTTTGCATTTCTTTTCCTTGAGGATGGTCTTGATTCCTGTCTCCCATACAATGTCACGAACCTCATTCCATAGTTCTTCAAGCACTCTATCTATCAGATCTAGGCCCTTAAATCTATTTATCACTTCCACTGTATAATCATAAGGAATTTGATTTAGGTTATACCTGAATGCTCTAGTGGTTTTCCCTACTTTCTTCAATTTAAGTCTGAATTTGGTAATAAGGAGTTCATCTCAAAAACGACAGAATGATCTCTGTTCGTCTCCACGGGAAACCATTCCATATCACAGTTATCCAAGTCTATGCCCCAACCAGTAATGCTCAAGAAGCTGAAGTTGAATGGTTTTATGAAGACCTACAAGACCTTTTAGAACTAACACCCAAAAAAGATGTCCTTTTCATTATAGGGGACTGGAATGCTAAAGTAGGAAGTCAAGAAACACCTGGAGTAACAGGCAAATTTGGCCTTGGAGTACAGAATGAAGCACGGCAAAGACTAATAGAGTTTTGCCAAGAAAATGTACTGGTCATAGAAACACCCTCTTCCAACAACACAAGAGAAGACTCTACACATGGACATCACCAGATGGTCAACACTGAAATCAGATTGATTACATTCTAAGCAGCCAAAGATGGAGAAGCTCTATACAATCAACAAAAACAAGACCAGGAGCTGACTGTGGCTCAGAACATGAACTCCTTATTGCCAAATTCAGACTTAAATTGAAGAAAGTAGGGAAAACCACTAGACCATTCAGGTATGACCTAAATCAAATNCACTTTCACAGCATCATCTTTCAGGATTTGAAACAGCTCCACTGGAATGCCATCACCTCCACTAGCTTTGTTCATAGTGATGCTTTCTAAGGCCCACTTGACTTCACATTCCAAGATGTTTGGCTCTAGATGAGTGATCACATCATCATGATTATCTTGTACAGTTCTTCCGTGTATTCTTGCCACCTCTTCTTAATATCTTCTGCTTCTGTTAGGTCCATACCACTTCTGTCCTTTATCGAGCCCATCTTTGCGTGAAATGTTGCCTTGGTATCTCTAATTTTCTTGAAGAGATCTCTAGTCTTTCCCATTCTGTTCTTTTCCTCTATTTCTTTGCATTGATCACTGAAGAAGGCTTTCTTATCTCTTCTTGCTATTCTTTGGAACTCTGCATTCAGATGCTTATATCTTTCCTTTTCTCCTTTGCTTTTTGTTTCTCTTCTTTTCACAGCTATTTGTAAGGCCACCAGACAGCCATTTTGCTTTTTTGCATTTCTTTTCCTTGAGGATGGTCTTGATTCCTGTCTCCCATACAATGTCACGAACCTCATTCCATAGTTCTTCAAGCACTCTATCTATCAGATCTAGGCCCTTAAATCTATTTATCACTTCCACTGTATAATCATAAGGAATTTGATTTAGGTTATACCTGAATGCTCTAGTGGTTTTCCCTACTTTCTTCAATTTAAGTCTGAATTTGGTAATAAGGAGTTCATCTCAAAAACGACAGAATGATCTCTGTTCGTCTCCACGGGAAACCATTCCATATCACAGTTATCCAAGTCTATGCCCCAACCAGTAATGCTCAAGAAGCTGAAGTTGAATGGTTTTATGAAGACCTACAAGACCTTTTAGAACTAACACCCAAAAAAGATGTCCTTTTCATTATAGGGGACTGGAATGCTAAAGTAGGAAGTCAAGAAACACCTGGAGTAACAGGCAAATTTGGCCTTGGAGTACAGAATGAAGCACGGCAAAGACTAATAGAGTTTTGCCAAGAAAATGTACTGGTCATAGAAACACCCTCTTCCAACAACACAAGAGAAGACTCTACACATGGACATCACCAGATGGTCAACACTGAAATCAGATTGATTACATTCTAAGCAGCCAAAGATGGAGAAGCTCTATACAATCAACAAAAACAAGACCAGGAGCTGACTGTGGCTCAGAACATGAACTCCTTGCCAACATAAACAAACAAAAATATAACACAGAATTAAAGGTATATAATGAATATATATTAAAAATCCTTTAAGAGGAGCAACTAAAAACTTTCAGAAGAAAACATGGAAAATCTTTGTGACCATAAAATAGTGATTTACTTGATAAAAAAACATAAAACACAAGCCATAACTTTAAAAAAATTGAACTTACCAGTACTTAAATCTTTGCTTTTCAAAAGGTATTTTTAAGGAAGAGAAAAGGCAAGCCAAATATTGGGAGAAATTATTTGCAAAGACTATCTGATAAAGAAACCCATTCAGAACATATAAATAACTCATATCTCAATAATAAAAACAAAACCAACAATTAAAACAGTGGGCAAAATATTTGAGCAGATATGTCACCAAAGAAGAATTATAAATGCAAAATTAGTTCAAATAAGACAGAATGTGTTACCTCTGCACAAAGATTAACAATACAAAAATTTCACAAGGATATAAAACAACTTAAACTCTCACACATTACTGGTGGAAAGACAAAATGCTACAGCCACTTTGGGAAACAATTCAACAATTTTTTATAACTATACATACCATGTGATCCCAAAATTCTATCCCACTGTAATTATTTAAGAGCTATAATAACTTATTTCTTGACAAAGACATTTACTTCTGTTTATAAAATAATATTTCATAAACTAAATACATCTCAAATGTCCATGAACTGTTGAAATGATACAATACACTATGGAATAACTCTACAATGGATTGCTATCCAGAAATAAAAATAGCAAATTATTGATCTATTACACAATCATGGATGGCTCTCAAGAACATTACGGCTAAATGAAATAGTCCTATTCAGAAATCCAGCGTTGGGAGAATGTTCTCCGTGGCATTTAAACACATTTTGTGATTGTTTTTGTTGAGGATTCTCTTTTCAAGAATATTTACTATTTAAGGTCTTCAGAAGCAAGAGCTAGTGTCTTTGTACATGTTCATGTTAAATTGTTATTTCTTATATAAGATTTATGTTCTATCTCAATCAGTTGGGAAGAAAGTAAAATCACCCACCCTCTACATTTCTGTTCTATTCAGATTCTCAATTGGATAATGCTCACCCACATTGGAGAAGACCATTTACTTTATTCAGCCCATTAATTCAAATGTTAATTTCTTCCAGAAATACTGTCGCAGACACACACAGAAATACAGTTTAACCACGTACCTGAGCATCCTGTGGACCAGTCAAGGTGACACATAAAATTAACCAAAACACATGTCTTACGTTACCCTGTACATGTTAGCCTTATTCACATGTCTAATCTCATTGGGATAGCGCGGGCGACTGTGACGGCGCACATAGTGCAGGCCAACAAAGGTCCATCTATGGTTTTTCCAGTGGTCATGTATTGATGTGAGAGTTGGGCTGTGAACAAAGCTGAGCGCTGAAGAACTGATGCTTTTGAACTGTGGTGTTGGAGACGACTCTTGAGAGTCCTTTGGACTGCAAAGAGATCCAACCAGTCCATTCTGAAGGAGATCAACCCTGGGATTTCTTTGAAAGGAATGATGCTAAAGTTGAAACTCCAGTGCTTTGGCCACCTCATGCGAAGAGTTGACTCACTGGAAAGACTTTGATGCTGGGAGGGATTGGGGGCAGGAGGAGAAGGGGACAACAGAGGATGAGATGGCTGGATGGCATCACTGACTTGATGGACGTGAGTCTGAGTGAACCCCAGGAGTTGGTGATGGACAGGGAGGCCTGGTGAGCTGCGATTCATGGGGTTGCAAAGAGTCAGACATGACTGAGTGACTGAACAACTAATCTCATTGGCTTTTTATTATAATCTTGGACTTTCACAGCACCTTCCTGGCACAGTGCATTATGCACACTGTTGTCACTACTGAGAATGCTCTTACCTTAGTTAGCTCCTCTTGTACATCCTCCAGGTTACAGTTAGATTTTCACCTTTTTATGAAATTGTTTCAGAACATATCAAATACTACTGTTTGTTCCCATATCAACATAGAAATTCCAATTTCTGTCATGGAATTTAGTAATTTTATATTCTCTGTGTTATTCACAGTATAATTGATTTCCTCTGTTAGAATGTAGATATCATGAAGCCAGCATCAATGTTTTATTTACTCACCATTTTATGCCAAATACCTCATGTATCTGGCAACAAGTAGGCATCCAATATGTATTCCTTCAGTGAATGATTAGAAGAAAAAAGAAGGTGCTTAGAACAGTCTGGATGGGCTTCCTGCCTGGAAAAGTGAAGAAAAACACACTTCTATGTGCTTGAACATTTCAAGAGGCCCAGGGAAAGTTCTGTCCCACATGACTGGTTAAGTTGTTTGTTAAACTGAGTTTTATAGGGTTCCTCATGGGAGAAGTGGTGAGAGAGGAATGTCTATATTCCTTTAAAATCAGCACAAAAGAGGCCTCCAGTCTTAGAGGCATATGTTTCTGCACCTTTTCCTTAGGAAGAAAAAAAGAAATCACTCTTCCATTTTTCTACTTTAGGGAAGTGTGTGGAAAACCATTGTTCGAGACTGCATTAGCCCTATCATATTCATTACTATAAAATTTCACTGCTTTTATGCTTCGAGTATGTTTTTGTCATTCTTACAGGGCTTTAAAATGATAAGGGGAAGAAAAGTTATGTTTCATCTGCCATTTTGAAATGGAAGATCACCATTAACCCTAAATTTCAAGTTATTTTCAAGTTGCTCTATAAAGAAACATCAGTTTCTACAATTGACAGTGAGTAAAAATACATATTTTCCCCAAGATCAGATAATGAATAAAAATTATGGCAGATAAAGGATGTTACAGAAACATTAAGATGGAAAAAATATAAATTTAAAAGAATATGTTGTAAGTAAAGGATTGAAGCAAAGACCACCTGTGAGCAATTCTAGAGTAACAATTTGAAACAACACTAGAACCTGAGGCAAGTGGGAAATATATAGATTTGAAGCTATAAACTCAATTTTTGCTAAAGCAATTATTTGCAAAAAAAAAACAAACCTACATCTATCTATACTATTGCCTCAATTTCCCTAAGATGAAACCTTTGAGATAATTTAAGGTAAAACAGGAAGTATTTTGATCATAATCGAAATAAGCATAAAATTTATGATACACATAACATCAGCAGCTCATTTGGGAACTGTAATTCTTACCTGCTTAGGTTACTTAGCAGCTCAACTGGCTAGGGATCCTTGGTGAATTTTTATTTTGAAGCCTTAGCCTTTTTAGGACACCCTGGTGTATGAAAGGCTGCAGCTAAAAAATGTTCAGGAACTTTTTTCAAGTGTCATGTTCCTGAGGCCATCTTCTTAGTATCCAAAACTGCCCTTAACACACAAAATTATTTATCAGGAACAGCAAATCTAAAGTAGCCACTTCATTACTGTCTCTCAAATCATCTTATTTAATTCTTGGCAAAACAATAATCTTTCACTGATATGGTTCTGAAATGTATATTTGTTGGCATCAATAGTCCTTTCCTCCTACCAAAAAACTCTGTGAGAGTATTTGAATTTGTCTGTCTCTAATATCTTAAGTTTGACTTGGTACTCAATAAATATTTATTGAATGAATAGCTCCTCTACAAAAGTACTTAAACTAATAAAATTTTAAAATTTATCCCCAAAGTTATTTAGTATGTGAATTGTATATTCAACAAAAAAATACAGTGGTCGTTTGAAAAAGTTATTTTTAGCTTTGGTCATATTGATCATAATTTATATGAAAGCAGAAAGTGCTAGGTAATAAATTGGGAAACAAATCAGATTCAAAAAGACAGGGATAAAGAAGTGAAATAGATCAAAAATTCAACTGCATGAGTATAAAACAGACTGTTTAGCTTAACATCAATATTGTCTACAAAAATAACATTTTAAAAGAACTTCTGATATTAATTGATTTAATTTCTATAAAACAAATATGATGACTCTCAAAACGTGCTAATTTTATACTGAATTCGTAGAAATTTAATGGCCAAGGGAGGTGACAGCTCACATGACAGAGCAAATAGAATATTTTATTCAGTGGTAAGTCATTTCAGTCGTGTCCAACTCTGTGCGACCCCATAGATGGCAGCCCACCAGGCTCCCCCGTCCCTGGGATTCTCCAGGCTAGAACACTGGAGTGGGTTGCCATTTCCTTCTCCAATGCATGACAGTGAAAAGTGAAAGTGAAGTCACTCAGTCGTGTCCAGCTCATTGAGACCTCATGGATTGTAGCCTACCAGGCTCCTCCATCCATGGGATTTTCCAGGCAAGAATACTGGAGTGGGGTGCCATTGCCTTCTCCGTTTTATTCAGTACTGTGCAACAGTTTAAAAGAACACTGATAAACCAGACTTTATCCAGAGGAATGTGACAAAAATGTCAAAAAGTGAAGAAAACATTGATTTCCAACTAAAGGCAGAGATCTAAAAATACATATAGCCTTTCTGATCAACCTTGTATCACCCCGTGGCAGAAATATATAACAAGAAAAAAAAAAAAGCTAAGCTGGAAGAGATTTCCTAAATGGATCAGCAAGCATGAGAAATCCATGAATGCACAGGACAAAAAAAATTATCAAAACAGGTAGCCATTATAGCCTCATTAAGGAAAATCAGAGCTAGAGGGGAACCAGGAGCAACTAAATGGGTGAAAATGGAAGACCACCACATCTGCATACATTTCTTCATCTTTGTCTACACAGCCTCACTAGGGTATCTGTTTCTACCTTTAAGCAGCCAGTAAAGGAACTTAGGTCAGAGAGACCAAAAATCATTCTAGAGGATTCCAGAGACACACGAAAAGTAGTCATGCTCAGACCAAGATGGTCTACACCTGCACACCATCGAGTTTCATCATTTTTACAAACTCACCTTCTTGTCTGTTCCTGGACAACAAGTCTACTGTGACAGAACCCAGATTCATTTCTACAACATGCAGCAAGTCAAAATGCTAAAACACCATGGTTTGCAGCAAGGAGAATGCTTATTCAGAAGGCAGCCAACCGAGGAGACAAGAAGACCAATCTCAAGACTATCTCCTCAAAGGCAAGGGATTATTTCTAAGATAGCCAATAAAGAAGCAGGGCCGTCCAAGGCATGGTGAGCATAGGAAAAGGTAACTGGGAAAAGGTTTGATAATTGTTCTGCACAAGTGTAGCTAGGCTACAGGCCTCTGCATGGTCTAGAATAAAGGCACATAGAAGATCTGAGGCTGGAGTTTTTGACTCTTTTATGTCAAAGCATCACAGAGTAAACACTTTTGCTTCCCTAGTTGGAGGCTTGGTGTCCTTATTCAGTTTTAACCAGCTCAGTTCCAACTTGATAAAGGTGACTCGAAATTCCTGAAAAACAACGCTGGCAAGCATTTCATTGTTTGGGTTACTTCCAGGTAGAGGACATGTAAGTCTTTCATAGGAGCAATTAAAACAACTTTGATTGGTGAAGGCAGGTGAAATAGATTTGACTGATAATTACCAAGGATTTCACTACCCAAGACTTCAAAAATTAGAGGCAACAAGGTCTATAGAGGATTTCAACTACCAAAAGTAAGCATATTGGAGTGTTATATTAAGTATGTTTAAAAATTTGAGACCTATAGGAGAATATTACAGTCATAAAATTTGGTGAAAACAAGTGCTTCCATTAGAAAAAAATGCAGCAGCTTAGATTTGAATATTCTCACATTCTTCTGGAAAAAAAAAGAAATAAAAATAGCAAGCACACGTAATCTTAGGTTTATTTCAACTTGAAGAAAACTTCAGTTCAGTTCAGTCGCTTAGTCATGTGTAAGTATTGGGTTAGAATATAGATTCATTCAGTCACGTCCAACTCTTTAGAACCCCATGGACTGTAGCATGCCAGGCCTCCCTGTCCATCACCAACTCCTAGAGGTTACTCAAACTCATGTCCATTGAGTTGGTGATGCCATCCAACCATCTCATCTTCTGTCATTCCCTTCTCCTCCTGCCTTCCATCTTTCCCAGCATCAGAGTCTTTTCCCATGAGTCAGTTCTTTGCATCAAATGGCCAAAGTACTGGAGGTTCGGCTTCAGCATCAGTCCTTCCAATGGATAGTCAGGACTGATTTCCTTTAGGATTGACTGGTTGAATCACCTTTCAGTCCAAGGGACTCTTAAGAGTCTTCTCTAACACCACAGTTCAAAAGCATTAATTCTTCAGTGCTCAGCTTTCTTTATGGTTCAACTCTCTCATCCATACATGACCACTGGAAAAACTAGACTACTGCCTAGTTGGTTTGACTAGACAGACCTTTGTTAGCAAAGTAATGTCTCTGTTTTTTAATATGCTGTTTAGGTAGGTCACAGCTTTTCTTCCAAGGAGCAAGCTTCTTTTAATTTCATGGCTGCAGTCACCATCTGCAGTAATTTTGGAGCCCCCCAAAATAAAGTCTGACACTGTTTCCACTGTTTCCCCATCTATTTCCCATGAAGTGATGGACCAGATGCCATAATCTTCATTTCTTGAATGTTGAGTTCAAACTTACAAACTTAAGAAAACTTACAAGCTCCAAATTATACAAAGTCAGAGGCTGGCAGGAACCCCAAACAGGAAACTGAAATGATACTTAGAGCAAAAAGGAGACCATAAAAGGGCCTAGTCAATGGAAGACCTCAAAAATCTCTGAAAAATATTCACACTCAAAAGAGTAGGAAGGCCTTTCCTCAGAGGTAAGTGCAGAGCTTAGCTGAGACAGAATAGAGTGTAAGCACTGGAGGGAGGACCAGAGACTGGGGCTTGAAAATTTTCCAAGAACTCAGAGGAGACAGAGCTCAGAAAACATCGGGGTTGGGGGGGGGCGGAGAAAGACAAGATCTGAATCACTTGATTGCAGCCCGTGAGGAAATCAGGAAGAACAAGGCTGGAGGTTATAAGCCCTTATGAACCAAGATGGGTTCTGAGATTCAGAGTGTGTACTTAATGGTCCCATATTATCAGAAGGAAACAATCGATTGACATAGAAGGGGAACTGGGAGCCTTGAGCCTGAAATCTGAAAAACCACCAGGACTCCTACACACTTCTCTTCAGAATCTATGTGCTAAGAGTTCAAGAAAATCCAACACATACGTTTATGAGAACAAAAAAGAATATGCACACCATAGTTCAAAAGGAAAAAAGCTTTCTATAGACTATTAAAATTTTGCAGAAAACGATCCTTGTCCTCTCTTTATGGACTGATCATTTTATAATCTCTTTGCCTTTTCCCAGGACCTGAGAAGAAAAAGAGAAACTGGGAGATTCTGCCCGAACTTCTCTCTCCATTTTCTGTTCTACACTGTTAGAGCCAAAAGTCTATGTGCTATGAGGAAAGGGAAATCTTTCAATAAAATATAAGGTTGAATTTTTAAAAACAAAGTCTTAACTGAAATGAGATTGTTTTAATAAGTGAAATATATATTATCATACAGAAATATCCTTTAGAGAGACCCTTGGTCAGCTGTTGATGGGGAGCTGACAGAAGGCATTGGGAAATAGTAATTGGCAAAGTAAAATTTTATTTTAATCAAACTAGTCACATAATCTCATTTGACTGTCACAACATGAATGCAGATTTTAATATTATCCCATTTTATTGTCAAGAAATCTTGGGCTCAGAAAATTTAAGCTTGATCATAAGTGCACAAACTGATATGTAGACAGGTTTTCCAAGTCCAAATGTCTTGCTATTTTAATGTCCCTGTGCCTTGAAAAGTATTTACAGCAGGCATGGCCTGTTCATTAAACTTTACCATATTCTAACATTTGAAAGTCCTCTCTATGTTTCAATATTGATTTTTAAATACTATGTTTTCTCTGAAAACTATAATCTCCATTAGAACTGATCTTTCCCCCTAGAACTGATCTCTTCCTTTCCCATAATCTCATAAGATTTTTACTTTAACCTATTTATGGTATTGCAGGTGTGTCTGCTCTGTTCCCATCAGATATTATTTCTTAGGACTAATGCTTCTGTCAACTCTTCTTTATATTACTCATGGTACATAGTACATTATTTTGCACCTAGTAAGTATTCACATATATTTAAATTAAATAATACATACAGGGACTTCCCTGGTGGTTCTGTGGTTAAGATGCTGTTTTCCAATGCAGGAGGTGTGGGTTCAGCCCCTGGTTGGGGAATTAAGATCCCATATGCCATGGGGTGTGGTCAAAAAAATTTATTTAAATAACACATACAGTATTTCTTAATGCTTTGAAGAATGCAGAAGAGTGCCTAACCTTGGTTTGACCCACAGACACTTATGCCCAATATTAGTTATTCAGTAATTTGTTTCTTTGAAGCAATGAATGAGCATTGTATTAAAAAAATATTAAGGATAGAAAACCTAAAATAAATATTAATATAAAAAATGGAATAAACTATTAGAGCTGCAGACAAACTTTTAAATTTCTGATTCATCTTATGCCATGTATTGAATTTTATCTTAAAGCAGATATACAGGAAATGTCTAGTATTTACATAAAGTTATCCCTTTTATTGGGCTTCCCTGGTGGCTCAGAGGTTAAAGCTTCTGCCTCTAATATGGGAGACCTGGGTTCAATCCCTGAGTTGGGAAGATTCCCTGGAGAAGGAAATGGCAATCCACTCCAGTATTCTTGCCTGGAGAATCCCATGGACAGAGGAGTCACTCAGTTGTGTCGGACTCTTTGTGACCCCATGGACTGTAGCCCATAAAGCTACTCTATCCATGGGATTCTCCAGGCAAGAATATTGGAGTGGGCTGCCATTTCCTTCTCTAGGGGATTTTTCCAACCCTGGGATTCTTTACCACTTAGTTACCAGGGAAGCCCCAGATACAATTTATATTACAACTCCGTTGCACAGGGTCTCACACAGCTACAATAATATGTCAGCCAGGCCTACAGTGTCATTTGAAGTGTGGGGTCCTCTTCCAAGCCCATGTGACTATTGGCAGAATTCACTTTCTTACAGCTGTATAACTCAGGGTATTTTGTCTTTGCAAGGCCTGTATGAAAATGACTCTGAACTCAAGGAAAGACTAATCTGTCCTTCAAAGGTAAAGAACTCACTTGATTTGGTAAGATAGACTTTTGATTAAATTAAGGTAAAACTGATCAGAGACCTTAATTATATTTCCAAAATCCCTTCACCTTTGCTATGTAAGTAAACTAATCATGAGAGTGACCTCCATCATACTCACAGGTAGTGCCTACATTCAAGGGATGTGTTTGAAAAAGTGAAAGTTTCTCAGTCATATCCAACTCTTTGGACTCCATGGACTATACAGTCCATGGAATTCTCCAGGCCAGAGTACTTGAGTGGAGGGGATCTTCCCAACCCAAGGATTTAACCCAGGTCTGCCACATTGCAGGCAGATTATTTACCAGCTGAGCCACAAGGGAAGCCCAAGAATACTGGAATGGGTAGCCTATCCCTTCTCCAGTGGATCTTCCTGACCCAGGAATCCATCTGAGGTCTCCTACATTCCAGGCAGATTCTTACCAACTGAGCTATGAGAGGAGCCCAGGGAGGTGTTTATCAGGGGGTAAGAATCTTTGAAGTCACAGAATTTTGCTTACTTAACCCAGTCAATNGGAATCCATCTGAGGTCTCCTACATTCCAGGCAGATTCTTACCAACTGAGCTATGAGAGGAGCCCAGGGAGGTGTTTATCAGGGGGTAAGAATCTTTGAAGTCACAGAATTTTGCTTACTTAACCCAGTCAATCAGGCTTCCAACATGGCTTAGTGGGTAATTAGCCTCCCTGCAATCAGGAGACACAGAAGACATAAGTCTGATCCCTGGATTGGAAGATCCCCTGGAGAAAGGCAGGACAACCCACTCTAGTGTTCTTGCCTGGAGAAACCCATGGACAGAGGAGCTTCTCAGATTTATAGTCCATAGGGTCACAAATAGCCAGACATGATGAAGTGACTAAGCACAACCCTGTTAATTATTTTAGATTGTTTTTGATATATTCTTTGGATCTTCCTTGCTGATATGAATATTTTAAAGAGCCTGAACACTTCAAAATGAAATAGTCCTCAAAAGTTAGAAATTCATAGAAGTGCCCAGAATGGAACTTGAAATATGAGAATATCAAAAAGAAAATAAAGCCTCAGAAAAGACTGCAAAAAACAAACAAGCAAACAAACTGTACTTTTTATTATGCAGAGTAAAGTATATTTCTATGATCTGCATAAAGTGAGGTCAAATGTTCTCCTTTGGAATAGGCTAGAAATATCCCCACTGCTCTTTCTTATGACATCTTTGAATTTCATCAATATAATGTGCTTTCTTAAGCCCCTCTGTATCTACTTTTGCCTGGATATTTTTTATTCTCTTAGGGTGTACAGCATAGAATACATTTAACATACTCTGTCAAATTAATTCATCCAGTAGAAATTATAAAGGTGTGGTTAATACATTAAAAAAACTCTTTTTATTCTTCAATTCTTTATAATATAGCATAAAAATTTGCATAGTATGTGGATTTCTATTTTATACTGACTACTGCTCACATATTTTTTTAAGATCAAGAAAGATGATTTTACAGGATACTCAGATTGCCAAGCACATAATTCAAACCGTCGACATTATTTCTACTTTGTTGATGACAGCAACTTTCATGGCATATAGTGCTTTTCATTATGTGATAACATTTATGAAGAATTATAGTCATTTCAATTACCAGGGAAAGCAAAATATTTCCCATCTCAAAACCTCTGCTTCCAACACATTGTGTATGACATTCATTCCCAATTTCAGAGCAGTCATTCATCAATCAACTCGCAATTTATTCTTCTAAAAGGCTCACATGAAAAATTATGCAATACAAGTTGGTAAATCAGATGGATCATCTTTAGGAGGTGTTAGCCTGAAAAGCTGAATTAGCCTTGCTTTCTTGGGGTGCCTTGAAATCTCCTTTCCATAGCCTTGTTATCTCCTTTCCATCCCTCCCTCCTCATCTCAGAAATACTTGGCATATAGGAACTTACCCAGAGGAAATTCAATCATTTATCTCTTAGTTCATCACTGACTATAGTAAATGTATTATTAGTTTATTGCTGGTCAAAGACTGTAGAGAATTTTCCAGAAATTTGAGTTAGTAGATCAGTAAGAAAGATCCATCACCAGGGAACTCAGTGCTCTGTAGTGACCTAAATAGGAAATCCCCAAAAGAGGTGATATATGCATACATATATCTGATTCACTTTACTGTAGAGCATAAACTAACACAACATTGTTAAGCAATTATACTCCAATAAAAACTAAAAAGAAAGATCCATTACCAAAATAATTTGGAATTATTGGTATTATATTATTGATGTTGAATTATGGCTAAAAAGGAAAAAAAAAGGAGAAAGAGCAAAACTAAGGAAGAATGCATTCGTTACTTTAAAAAAATTTTATTGAACTGATCACTTGGAATAATATTTAAAGTGTTACATAGGATTATATTCTTGGAGAAAACTCAGTTTTTTTTTCTTTAGTCCACAGTCACTTGTATATTATATAAATCTTTATACACAGTAATAGTTAGGAACCCAAGCAATCCATCATATTTGATCAAGCCAAGCATAAATCATTTATTCATGATTTACTATTCCTTACTTGATTCATTGATTCATCTCCAGACAAGACAAGGTCAGTACAGGAAAAAAAAAAAAAGATTGAGTTCCTTGCCCTTAGGAGAGAGAAGCTTAACCAACAAATTTATCTTTACATCTGACCTCATGAATCTTGTCATTGGGAGAACTGTAAGATGGAAAAAAACCCCTTATAGATGGCCCTTCAAATGCAAATATACGTGTAAGAGTGAAAATAGATAGAAAAAAGATGGCGGAGGAATAGGACGGGGAAAACACTCTCTCCCTCACTACTTCATCAAAAGAACATTTCAAGCTGAATANAGAAAAACACCAATACAGTATACTGACACATATATATGGAATTTAGAAAGATAGTAATGATGACCCTGTAAGTGAGACAATAGAGGAGACACAGAAGTATAGAACGGACTTTTGGCATCTGGGGGAGAGGGAGAGGGTGGGATGATGTGAGAGAATGACAGTGAAACATGTATACTGTCATATAAGAAATGAAGCACCAATCTATGTTCAAGAAAAAAAAAAGAGTGAAAATAGTGGAAAGATCAACAACTAAAGTATGATGAGTGTCACAGCTGTACTGGTCCTCACCGTAAGACAATCTGGTTCACCTAACGTGCATTTACCTAATTTGAATGGTACTTATATTCAATATTTTTCTACTTTAATTCATGTTTTCCCAGTTTTACTTCCCAATTCCCTTTCTGTGGCACCCTAATTTTCCACATATACCTTTAGCTCATTCAAGTCACAGTATTTAGTTATGAATTAGACAAGCTGAGGGATGGAAAATTACAGTACCTTTCAAATCTCTTGATATAATGCTGCAACAACCTATAATCATATAGACTGCAAAAATAAGCTTCTAAACCTAACTTCTGAGTTTAAAGCAGTCTTTGGCTTTCTGAATTCTTCCTCTGGCTTCTCCCCCACCCTACCATCTGCACATATTTCCAACACAGAGAAATGCAAACAGAGTGGATTTGTACCTTGCTGTAGCTTGATTTGCCATATCAAGCCATGAACTGGTTGGTTTAAACAATAAATATTCATTTCTCATGGTTCTGGGTAGACCAAGATCAAAGGGTTATGCAGGTGTTAGCTCTTTTACTGGCCTAGAGATCACCACCTTCTTCATGATTTTGTACCCACTTTGCAGAGAAACAGGAGCTCTTGTCTCTCTTATAAAGCCACTCATCCTATCTTAGGGGCCACAATCTCATCTAAACCCAATTATCTTTCAAAGACCTCGCTTCCAAACTCCATCAAATTGATGGTTAGAGTATTGACATATCATTTTGTTGCATTCAATTTGTAGCATACACTGAAAGCATATAGTGCATGCATGCATGCATGCTAAGTCACTTCAGTAGTATCTGATTTTTATGACCCTATGGACTGTCGCAAAGAATCAGACACAACTGAGCGACTGAACTGAACTGAACTGATGGACTGTAGCCCTCTGTCCACAGGATTTTCCAGGCAAGAATACTGGAGTGGGTTGCCATGCCCTCCTTCAGGGGATCTTCCCAACCTGGGGATTGAATCCTTATCTCTTATGTCTCCTGTATAGGCAAGCAGTTTCTTTACCACTAGCGCCACCATATGGGAAAGCCCCATATGGTGCATGTGCTGTATTAAATGTAGAGAGTGTTTTTTAAAATAAAACTGATAATTATTTTTCTGTTAAAAAAAGATACCTAGATGGCTGAATTGAATCTTCATAGAAGTTTGGATAATTTCCAGATTTCTTAGAGTAAGAGTATGAGATACGTTTACTACTTGACTCTAATTTTCTTGGTTTCTGCACTCCTCTCCTCCCTGGACTCTACTCTCTAGCCATAACGCGTTTCATTAGCTTTCAGTCAAAATGTCTGACTCTTTAAATGGCTTTTCATATACTTGTTCCCTCTGCTTGAGATGCCATGGGCCAACTCTTACTTATCCTTCAAGATTAAGTTTCACTAACGTCTTTTATGACCTCTCTATTTCCCCCAAAAAGTTAATGATTTCTTTTTCTACTTCCCTCTCATTTTGTTTGCACTTCTATCACAACATCAAAACTATGAGGTTGTTTAATTACTCTTTGCATATTTCTTTTATTAGACTGTAACACACTTGGAGATGGGGTAATTTATAACAGATCTTTTAGTTTCGCAAACCCAGATTGGTGCCTGATCCACATTAAGACTCAGTATATGAAGAATGAATGAATGAATCATTAACTTAGGTCACACAGAAAAGTATGAGATCATTGTTTCTCAAGTACTCCTTGGACTATAAAAACTCGCCCTTTGTTTCACACGATCACCTCCTTCTAATCTGTTCAGTTTTGCCTGTGGTTTTGCTACTTCTTAGTTATACCCTCCCTTGCTGCCTGCTGCAGGAGATCTGGATGTTCTAACTCCTACATCACTCAAGCAGTGTTTCCAAAATTTGCTTAACTGTAAAGCTCAGTGAGGATACTTGTTACAAATACAAATTCCTGATTTCAATCTCAGAATATTAAATAGAAGCTACAGGGGGTTGAGCTTATCAACCTGCATTTTAAAACACATCCCCCAGATGATTCTGAAAAAGACGACCGTGAACAGAGGGTAAGCTCTGTTTTCAAACAACTGTTTCCTCCAGTGGCCACTTGTCTTAGCTTAGGACTTCATTAAACAGTAGTTCGGTTTCCTCAGACCTAGAAAAAAGACTCAATTGAATATCCTTCCTGAAGCTGATTCCTTAGACTTTCAGGAAAACTGGAAACCCCTTTAATGGACTCCAGAAATCTCCATACTACCTTTTCCACGCAAAATTCACTGCAGAAACTTCAGCCTGCTGACTCTATTCTTAGATGCTCACTGAGTTTCACAGGTGTTGCCACAGCTGCTGCTGCTACCCCTAGAACAGCTTTGTGTACTGCCGTCTGCAAACTGATTCTGATGAGTTGTGACGGCTCATGCTCTGTGGGTTTACCATTAATCAAATTAGACCCTGAGGATGTAAGGATTCCCTGTAGAATGTACAGATTGGGTGTCACTGAGGGTTAAAAATGAGAATGAAGACTAAGTACTTACATAGAGCCTGGCTCAGGGTAAGCACTCGATAAATATTACCACTTCCTAATATTTCTGTTGTCAGATGGACTTCATAAATTCTTTTGATCCTGACCCAAGAAAACCTATACTCTCTCTCTGTCTATATACATATATTTAAATTTAATCACTGGAAATATAAAAGTATCTTAATCCTCTAAACTAATTCCACTACTTCAATTATTTTTGATTAATTATAATCTTTCAGAAACATTTTTTCATAGAATGCCAAAACTCAATGTATTTGAGTAATAGAGCTAATGTATTTAATTCACAACATTCAGATTGCAGAGGCCATAAACTTGCTTTGTTTATTCAATAAGCATAATAATATTTTAAAGCCTTCTTGGATACTAAATATTACTGCTTGTATTAGTTAACTACTACTTGGTAAGAAGTCACTCCAAAACTTAGTGGCTTAAAACAACTACCACTCATTATTTCTCATGAATTTGTGAGTTGGTTAAGTGCTCTGAACTTGCCTGATCTATCCTGGGCTCACTTATATATTTGTGGTTAGGTGGAAGAGTGCTGGGGGATAGTCTAGCTGTTCTTGTGTTGCCTCAAATTTGTTCAAATGATAATCATCCAATCCAAGGGAGAAAAGATAGGTGCAAATCCTCTTGACTAAGGTTTGGTTAAGATGAATGACAATTAAAATCACTAGTGAGTTGACTAAAATGGCTAATGAGTGTTATTTTGCCACATTTTTATGGATCAGAAAAATATATAAGTTGATCCTTGATCTAAGGGATGTGAAATAGACTTCATCTTTTGACGGAAGTTGCTGAAAAGTGTTATTTCAAAGCACATACAGAGACTACTATTGGGATAGTTAATGCAATCAGTCTGCCACATTAGTCATGCAGCAAAATATTTCATTTTGGGAATCTTATTAAATTTCAATTTAAAAAAGGCAGATTCTGAGCTAAAGTCTAAATCATGCCCCTGATTCCGTTATTACCAAGAAAGCCATAAGAAGTCACAAAACTATCAAATGATCATTTGCCTGTCTTTAAACTAGTGATAGCATGAACCTCATATAGTTATCATGACTACATGACCATTATATAAAATATCATAACAATAAACACCTATCAGGGTGACTGGAAAAAGGCAAATACAAAGATATTTTGAGTTAAGTTAAAATAATAAATTGTTTTTAATTTGCTTTCTTTAATTTATTAACTAGAATCTCAATTTTTTTCTCTGCTTTCCTTCATGTATCATCTTTATATCAGATTTTTATAATGTTAACATTAATTTTATAATTTTAACATTATTGCTAAAGAAAGTAGTCTTTAGCAATATTCATATAATATTCATACTTCTGAAACATGTTTTCCAAATGATCCTTTCATCTTGACTAATGAGTAAACATTTTGTTATTGTTGTTGTTTGGTGGTAGTGTTTTTTAATGGTGCTTTGTATTTCTAAGAAACAAAAACTATATCTGACCAATTTAAACAGAAAGGGAACATATATAAGGAATACTTTAGCATTCACAGAATTGACAAAAGATTGGGAAACCAATGTCAGAAAATGAGGAAAGAAATGTACAGCAAAATCATATCAGAAATAGTCTCTAATAGCTTTAGTTCAACTCACAGGCTCTTAAGCATACCAAAGATCGTCACTGAATACATATTTTTAAATTGAGATAATAGCAATTTATAACATTATATGAGTTTCATGTGTACACATCATACCTCTTAATCTGCATACCCTACAGTGTGAATAATTTTTGTCTCCTCTGAGTCTCATGTCAAACCCCCAAGATCCAAAATTCTATGATAGAGCATCTGATGGACTGAGCCTAGGTCACACAGCCCCACCACACAAGTATTAGAAAATTGTAAAAGAGACACTCTGCCCCATCAGCCTTACACTGTGGAAAGAAAGGCCTTGACATTAAACTTTCTTGAAGTCCAATCAAATAAGAAGGATGTTTGGATGCTAGGAAGACCAAAACAAATGCTCACTGCAATCTACTCCCTTAGTTGTTCAATATCCACAGTTCTCTTTTTCTCATATTGTATTTCAAAAAAGAATTCTGGAGTTTAGTATAGGGCAATTTTGTCTTATGCATACTCACTCTCTTGACAAAGGAGGCACCCAACAGTTCAGCTCTGATTAATATCCATTATTCTCTCAATCTTTTGTGATTCTCATCTCAATATTCTGAAACCTGTGGAGGAGAAACAAAATTGTAACCACCAACCTCCCAGGGGTAGGTATTCTGTTAGTTCATAGTTGGTGATCAATAATTTGTACACCTATGGCTGATTCATGTTGATGTTTGACAGAAAACAACAAAATTCTATAAAGCAATTATCCTCCAATTAAAAAAAATAATTAAAAATTTTTTTTCCAAAAGATTTAGATATTTCCAATTTCCCAGTATAGTACAGTTCCTTTGTAAATAGTTACTGATCTCTGAGAAAAGATGGGAGAAATATTCACCGAGCATTAATTTGATGTGATTTCAGAATGTTTCTCAATGAGTCAGGCTCCCTCAAAGTGTAGTAGACTCGGGGCTTGACAACACTTTCAGGTATGAGATTTGGGATGAATGGCTGCAACAGTCTAACATTATGATTCCATTAGCTTCTCTCATATAGCTTTTATTAAACAACAACAGCAAAAAAAACCCTGCTAACTGTTCACCAAAATAGGCATCCTTTTTGCCCCTGGATCACAGCAAGTTTATAGTGTTGCTCCCTGCCACTGCATGTGGTCACATGACAGAATTCTAATCAACTGAATGTTACTTTAAATGCTGTCTATCACTTCCAGGTCTGTCTCATAAAAACCTCTCACTCCTTCATATTCTTTTCCCTTCCAGAGTATCCCAGGATCCCCCATGGAAGCTTCATGTTGAGGTTGGCAGAGGCACCATCATCCTAGATTACTGAACAGCTCTGTAGTATCTATGTCCTCCTTCCTCATCCTCTGTCCTGGAACCATTTATAATTGTTATTTGGGAAAGAAATACNTTTAATGGTGCTTTGTATTTCTAAGAAACAAAAACTATATCTGACCAATTTAAACAGAAAGGGAACATATATAAGGAATACTTTAGCATTCACAGAATTGACAAAAGATTGGGAAACCAATGTCAGAAAATGAGGAAAGAAATGTACAGCAAAATCATATCAGAAATAGTCTCTAATAGCTTTAGTTCAACTCACAGGCTCTTAAGCATACCAAAGATCGTCACTGAATACATATTTTTAAATTGAGATAATAGCAATTTATAACATTATATGAGTTTCATGTGTACACATCATACCTCTTAATCTGCATACCCTACAGTGTGAATAATTTTTGTCTCCTCTGAGTCTCATGTCAAACCCCCAAGATCCAAAATTCTATGATAGAGCATCTGATGGACTGAGCCTAGGTCACACAGCCCCACCACACAAGTATTAGAAAATTGTAAAAGAGACACTCTGCCCTATCAGCCTTACACTGTGGAAAGAAAGGCCTTGACATTAAACTTTCTTGAAGTCCAATCAAATAAGAAGGATGTTTGGATGCTAGGAAGACCAAAACAAATGCTCACTGCAATCTACTCCCTTAGTTGTTCAATATCCACAGTTCTCTTTTTCTCATATTGTATTTCAAAAAAGAATTCTGGAGTTTAGTATAGGGCAATTTTGTCTTATGCATACTCACTCTCTTGACAAAGGAGGCACCCAACAGTTCAGCTCTGATTAATATCCATTATTCTCTCAATCTTTTGTGATTCTCATCTCAATATTCTGAAACCTGTGGAGGAGAAACAAAATTGTAACCACCAACCTCCCAGGGGTAGGTATTCTGTTAGTTCATAGTTGGTGATCAATAATTTGTACACCTATGGCTGATTCATGTTGATGTTTGACAGAAAACAACAAAATTCTATAAAGCAATTATCCTCCAATTAAAAAGAATAATTAAAAATTTTTTTTCCAAAAGATTTAGATATTTCCAATTTCCCAGTATAGTACAGTTCCTTTGTAAATAGTTACTGATCTCTGAGAAAAGATGGGAGAAATATTCACCGAGCATTAATTTGATGTGATTTCAGAATGTTTCTCAATGAGTCAGGCTCCCTCAAAGTGTAGTAGACTCGGGGCTTGACAACACTTTCAGGTATGAGATTTGGGATGAATGGCTGCAACAGTCTAACATTATGATTCCATTAGCTTCTCTCATATAGCTTTTATTAAACAACAACAGCAAAAAAACCCCTGCTAACTGTTCACCAAAATAGGCATCCTTTTTGCCCCTGGATCACAGCAAGTTTATAGTGTTGCTCCCTGCCACTGCATGTGGTCACATGACAGAATTCTAATCAACTGAATGTTACTTTAAATGCTGTCTATCACTTCCAGGTCTGTCTCATAAAAACCTCTCACTCCTTCATATTCTTTTCCCTTCCAGAGTATCCCAGGATCCCCCATGGAAGCTTCATGTTGAGGTTGGCAGAGGCACCATCATCCTAGATTACTGAACAGCTCTGTAGTATCTATGTCCTCCTTCCTCATCCTCTGTCCTGGAACCATTTATAATTGTTATTTGGGAAAGAAATACATTTTTTGAGTGTTAAGGGTTATCAGTTCAGTTCAGTTCAGTTGCTCAGTCGTGTCCGACTCTTTGCGACCCCATGAATCGCAGCTTGCCAGGCCTCCCTGTTCATTACCATCTCTCAGAGTTCACTCAGACTCACATCCATCGAGTCCGTGATGCCATCCAGCCATCTCATCCTCTGTTGTCCCCTTCTCCTCCTGCCCCCAATCCCTCCCAGCATCATAGTCTTTTCCAATGAGTCAACTCTTCGCATGAGGTGCCCAAAGTACTGGAGTTTCAGCTTTAGCATCATTCCTTCCAAAGTGCATATATTTGGTGTGAGTGTGTGTTTGCAGTTGATACAAACACAAGTTGTCCTACCCTAAGTAATATAAGCTTTAGTGTACTGTACATATATTGTGATTCTATGAAACCCTATAACCAGTTAGCAACTATGATTAATCTATGACCATTTAAAATTTCACAAATACTTTCATCATCTCATCATAACATGCTCCTTTGCCTCAGACTCCTATCAGGAAACTCATTTCAACTTTATATTCTCCCATGAATATATCATGTTTATAAAAAAACTTAAGTAAAAAACAAAATGAAAAATGGCTATGGAAAAATGGCTATCAAAGCACTTTTCAAAGCTTTGGCATGCACTCATCACCTTTTATGGACTTTCATGGGGTAGATAGTAAAAACAAATAAAACAAAAGAGTAGGTCACAAATGATATATATTCTCTAGTGTTTCTAATTATAGAATCTTTGAATTCCATTATACCAAGAAAAATATCTTAATTCAAGAAAGACATCTTATTTCAACTTCATTTGGTGTGTGTTTTCATTGAGTTCAGGTTTTGGTCAGCAAGCTATATGATTAAATATTTCCAGCTGTTAGAACTAGCAAGAATTATTTCAGAACATTGAATGTCTTATCATGCCTATGAATAGGTAAAAGTTAAAAATTAAAAATCTAGAAATAATAAAATGTAAGAGATAAGCAATGAAGTTTTTTTTTTAAGAAATAACTTATTTAGATTAAGGATTTGCAGCATCTATAAGCAAGGAAAAAGAGTCCCAACCAAGGGAAGAAGGACTCAGATAGCAAAGGGGGCCCTGTGGGCTTGGGGGTCAGGATGAACAGGGTACTCTGAATCTTTCCTATTTTGGCCCAACACCAGTTTTTAGATTTCTGCTTTACTCTAATCAAAGCTCTAATTTTCCTGAAAGAGATCTGATGATTAACTGAAATCAATGGATGTTACAATTTAGCAAACTATGGATTCAAATTTTGCACTTGATTCTTGGCTCCTGCAGGCCTGCAACCATAGCTGAAATATGATCATAGAAAATATGGGGATTTAGAATATGCATTAAGAATTCAGGATTTTTGAGCTTGCCATTCTCTTTTTTAAGCTGCCCATTGTCCTAAAAAATAGTCAATGGACTCCATCATTCTTGAATTCTATTTTTGCTGTTCCAAAGCAGAAGCAACTCAGTATTTAACAGCTTTGATTTCAAAGGGCAATTTATTTGAGGAGTACACAGTTGATAATTTAATTAGAAAATCCATCCTTTCAAGTTACAGTCTGCAAGAATTATATTCCTGCAACCCAGCAGGATTATGTTTATTTTCAGGCTCAAATAAGCAAGATAACTAATTTCAAATTCTTTGAACCTTCATTACCTCTCCTGTACTTAATAGTATCATTCAGTGTTCTTGTTTCTAAACAACAGAAACATCTCTGGTTAACCTGCTCAGAGGGTAAATTCATCAAGCAACTATGGGCTGGGCCCTAACCCTAACCCCAACCCCTAACCTTAGCCTTAACCCTAACCCTAACCCTAACCCTAACCAGCTTTCAGAATGGGCAGAGAAAACAGGAGAAAAGCACAGCCTAGATTAAACTCTTAGGCCTATCTCATTAGGCCTGCTGGGCCTGTCTGACCTGTTTTTGACATCAATACCACTAGACGTTGCCCGAGTTCCTAAACGGCTCCATTGAACTCTGTTCAAGAATGATATTGCTGCACCCTGCTCTTCCATGCAGATGCTTTAAGTATTTTGATTACTCCTTGTATGATGTAATACTCCCAGATGATAAGACATTTGGAGGAGGAGAAGTGCTGAATTACAAGTACACACTACAGTAATTGAGTAATGAAAGAGTAGTTAGGCCTTGGAAGTTTTTAATCCTTCTTATATCATTTTGTCTAACTGATGCAAAATGCTCTGATCATAAGTGAAAATTCTGGTCAAATTATTCCAAATGTGATTGTCAAGAAACAAACAAGTTTACAGGAACTCTCACCTGACTTATGCCCTAGTTTTTCCCTCATTGTCAAGTAGGTATTTATTTATTTAATTTTTATTTTATATTGGAGCATAGTTGAGTAACACTGTTGTATTAGTTTCTGGTGTGGGGCAAAGTGATTCAATTATACATAAACATGTATATTTACTTTTTCAAATTCTTTTCCCCATTACAGTTATCAAAAAATATGGAACAGAATTCACTATGCTGTGCAGCAGGTCACTGTTGGTTATCTATTTTAAATAAAGCAGTGTGTACATGTTAGGTGGCTATTCAAGTCTTGAACCGGGCATCAGTCATGTTTACAGGAAACAGGATCACTGTTCATTTAAAGATCAAGGTCATGCCTTCTTCTCCCTGTCTCCTCTCTTCACGGGTTCACATTTCCTTGTGTATGTTCATCATTGCTTTAGGATTTAACTAAAATGATAACAATCTCAAATTCTAATATAAGGATTAAGAGAGAGGCCTCATTTTAGTAAGCCTCCACTCTAGGCAAGAGTGCATGGATGGAGGACCCTGATAGGCTACAGTCCATGGGGTCGCAAAGAGTCAGACAAGACTAAGCAACTTCACTTTCTCCTAATCTATATTCTCTTTCCTAAATTTACCTGAGCTCAGGATTGGGAGGTATTAAGCTATTTTGCCCCTGGGTAATATGGTATCTTTACCCTGTGTTTTCTGTGTGTGGGTAGTTCCTTTGAAAATTCAATGGGGAGATGGAGTGATGCTCAAAATTCTCCAAGCAAGGCTTCAGCAATATGTGAACTGTGAACTCCCTGATGTTCAAGCTGGTTTTAGAAAAGGCAGAGGAACCAGAGATCAAATTGCCAACACCCGCCGGATCATGGAAAAAGCAAGAGTTCCACAAAAACATCTATTTCTGCTTTCTTGACTATGCCAAAGCCTTTGACTGTGTGGATCACAATAAACTGTGGAAAATTCTGAAAGAGATGGGCATACCAGACCACCTGACCTGCCTTTTGAGAAATCTGTATGCAGGTCAGGAAGCAACAGTTAGAACTGGACATGGAACAACAGACTGGTTCCAAATAGGAAAAGGAGTACATCAAGGCTGTATATTCTCACTCTGCTTATTTAACTTATATGCGGTGTACATCATGAGAAATGCTGGACTGGAAGAAACACAAGCTGGAATCAAGATTGC
>SJYW01031661.1:296752-316275 GCA_006410735.1 Raphicerus campestris | reverse complement strand
GGAAACAGGATCACTGTTCATTTAAAGATCAAGGTCATGCCTTCTTCTCCCTGTCTCCTCTCTTCACGGGTTCACATTTCCTTGTGTATGTTCATCATTGCTTTAGGATTTAACTAAAATGATAACAATCTCAAATTCTAATATAAGGATTAAGAGAGAGGCCTCATTTTAGTAAGCCTCCACTCTAGGCAAGAGTGCATGGATGGAGGACCCTGATAGGCTACAGTCCATGGGGTCGCAAAGAGTCAGACAAGACTAAGCAACTTCACTTTCTCCTAATCTATATTCTCTTTCCTAAATTTACCTGAGCTCAGGATTGGGAGGTATTAAGCTATTTTGCCCCTGGGTAATATGGTATCTTTACCCTGTGTTTTCTGTGTGTGGGTAGTTCCTTTGAAAATTCAATGGGGAGATGGAGTGATGCTCAAAATTCTCCAAGCAAGGCTTCAGCAATATGTGAACTGTGAACTCCCTGATGTTCAAGCTGGTTTTAGAAAAGGCAGAGGAACCAGAGATCAAATTGCCAACACCCGCCGGATCATGGAAAAAGCAAGAGTTCCACAAAAACATCTATTTCTGCTTTCTTGACTATGCCAAAGCCTTTGACTGTGTGGATCACAATAAACTGTGGAAAATTCTGAAAGAGATGGGCATACCAGACCACCTGACCTGCCTTTTGAGAAATCTGTATGCAGGTCAGGAAGCAACAGTTAGAACTGGACATGGAACAACAGACTGGTTCCAAATAGGAAAAGGAGTACATCAAGGCTGTATATTCTCACTCTGCTTATTTAACTTATATGCGGTGTACATCATGAGAAATGCTGGACTGGAAGAAACACAAGCTGGAATCAAGATTGCTGGGAGAAATATCAATCACCTCAGATATGCAGATGACACTACACTTTGGCAGAAAGTGAAGAGGAGCAAAGGGCCTCTTGATGAAAGTGAAAGAGGAGAGTGAAAAAGTTGGCTTAAAACTCAACATTCAGAAAACGAAGATCATGGCATCTGGTCCCATCACTTCATGGGAAATAGATGGGGAAACAGTGGAAACACTGTCAGACTTTATTTTGGGGGGCTCCAAAATTACTGCCGATGGTGACTGCAGACATGAAATTAAAAGACGCTTACTCCTTGGAAGAAAAGTATGACCAACCTAGATAGCATATTCAAAAGCAGAGACATTACTTTGCCTACTAAGTTCCATCTAGTCAAGGCTATGGCTTTTCCTGTGGTCATGTATGGATGTGAGAGTTGGACTGTGAAGAAAGCTGAGCACTGAAGAATTGATGTTTTGAAATGTGGTGTTGGAGCAGACTCTTGAGAGTCCCTTGGACTGCAAGGAGATCCAACCTGTCCATTCTGAAGGAGATCAGCCTTGGGATTTCTTTGGAAGGAATGATGCTAAAGCTGAAACTCTAGTACTTTGGCCACCTCATGTGAAGAGTTGACTCACCGGAAAAGACTTTGATGCTGGGAAGGATTGGGGGCAGGAGGAGAAAGGGACGACCGAGCATGAGATGGTCGGATGGCATCATGGACTCATTGGACGTGAGTCTGAGTGAACTCCGAGAGATGGTGAACAGGGAGGCCTGGCGTGCTGCGATTCATGGGGTCGCAAAGAGTTGGACATGACTGAGCGACTGAACTGAACTGAACTGAACTGAACTGATGGAGTGATTGTCTAAACAGAATTTGGGAATACCTCGATCCTCTCATCAAATAATATCATCAAATCATCACTCGACCACTGAAAACTTGCTTTACTAATCAATGGCTTTCATCTGGAATAATGCAGAGGTTGTCTTACTTTAAGAAACTCATACTTACACTTCTTTATTCCCTTACAGTTTGTCAGTGGCTGAAAGAATTAACAATATGGTCTTAAGCAAAATGATATTTTGAGATAGTTATAAACTCACCTGCGATTTTAAGAAATAATACAAAAATTTTCTATGTACCTTTTACCCAGTTTCCCCAAAAAAAACATTTTTTCTTTTTTTTAATTTATTTTTTTATTGAAGGATGATTATTTTACAGAATTTTGTTGTTTTCCGTCAAACCTCAAAGTGAATTAGCCATAGGTATACATATATCCCCTCCTTTTTGAACTTAAAAATATGGAACACTTCACAAATCTGCATGCCATCTTTGTGCAGGGGCCATGCTAATCTTCTCTGTATCATTCTAATTTTAGTGTATGTGCTGCTGAAGTGAGCACTGACAATAACATTCTAAAACTACAGTTTACACTTGAACAACCCAAGAGAGCTAAAGCTGCCCACCACCTGCAGAATCAAAATTCCATGTATGAATTTAGAGTTGGCCATCCTTATCTTAGGTTCTATACCCCAGGATTCAACCAATCAAATATATATACTAAATATTTATTGAATAAATCTACATACAAGTGGAGCCATGCAGTTCAAACTCATATACAACAATACCACAATCAAGATACTGACATTGAATTGTCAAGATACAGAATTTTTCATCATTATAAGGATCTTCCATATTGTCATTTATACTTTCACTAATCAGTGCCTTTCAGGTCTTAAAAATTTTGTTAACCAGAAATCTGTTTATTATTTCTACAATTTTAATCATTTTAAAATTGTTATATAAATTGCATCATATCATATATAACCTATATATTGGGACTTTATTTTTAACTCAGTGTATTACTCAGTGTGGAGATTTGTACAAGTTGTTATATGTACCAATAGTTCATTGCCTTTTATTGCTGAGCTAGATTATGTGGCTTGAATGTTCTAGAATTTGTTTAACCATTCACCAGTTGAAGCACATCTGTGTTTTACTAATCTTGGCCTTGTACAAATACAGCTGCTGTAAACATTCATGTATAGATTTTGTGTAAACATAAGTTTTCATATCTCTGGAGTAAAGGCACAGAAGTGAAATTGCTAGGTTGGATGGTAGTTGAATGTTTAATTTATTAAGAAACTGCTGAATTGTTTTCCAGAGTGGCTGTAAAATTTTTTACTTCCACCAGAAATGTATGAGTGATCTACTTTCTCGGTATCCTTGCTCTGGGTCCATTTTGCCTTTCTTTTTATAGGTATTCAAGGAAGGGCTTAATTATCAGATTGAGACTCTTTGTCCTCTCTAATACATGCATTTAGAGCTATAAATCTCCCTCTCAGCACCGTTTTAGCTGTATTATAAAAATACTTATATGTTCTTTTTTTTAACTGAATCTAGTCACTGATTTTTAATTATTATATTTTAAGGTTCTAAAATATATACTTGGATTTTCATCAGTTCAGTTCAGTTCAGTCGTTCAGTCATGTCCGACTCTGCAACCCCTTGGACTGCAGCATACCCGGCCTCCCTGTCCATCACCAACTCGTGAAGCCTGCTCCAACTTATGTCCATTGAGTTGGTGATGCCATCCAACCACCTCATACTCTGTCATCCCCTTTACCTCCTACAACTCAATCTTTCCCAGCATCAGGGTCTTTTCAAATGAGTCAGCTCTTCACATCAGGTGACCAAAATATCGAAGATTGAGCTTCAGCATCAGTCCTTCCAATGAACACACAGGACTGATCATCTTTAGGATGGACTGGTTGGATATCCTTGAAGTCCAAGTTACTCTCAAAAGTCTTCTCCAACACCACAGTTCAAAAGCAACAATTCTTCAGTGCTCAGCTTTCTTTATAGTCCAACTCTTTTCAAGTTATAGTCTGCAATAATTATATTCCTGAAACCCAGCAGGAATATATTTATTTTCAGGCCCAAATAGGCAAGATAACTATTTTCAAATTCTTTGAACATTCATTACGTCTCCTACACTTAATAGTACCATTCAGTGTTCTTGTTTCTAAACAACAGAAACATCTCTGGTTAACCTGCTCAGAGAGTAAGTTGTTCTAGTGACTATGGGCTGGGAACCCTAACCCCTAACCCTAGTAAACTCTGGGAGTTGGTGATGGACAGGGAGGCCTAGCGTGCTGCAGTCCGTGGGGTCACAAAGAGTTGCACACGACTGAGCGACTAAAGTGAAGTGAACTGAACTGAACTTATATAACAGAAATAGATTCACAGACATAGAAATCAAATTTATGTTATTAAAAAAGATAGTGGGGGGATGAGAAGGGAGAAATTAGGAGTTTTGCATTAGCATATACATTTACTATATATAAAATAGATAAATAAGAACCTACTATAGATGGGGAAACAGTGGAAACAGTGTCAGACTTTATTTTTTGGGGCTCCAAAATCACTGCAGATGGTGACTGCAGCCATGAAATTAGAAGATGCTTACTCCTTGGAAGAAAAGTTATGACCAACCTAGATAGTATATTAAAAAGCAGAGACATTACTTTGCTGACTAATGTCCGTCTAGTCCAGGCTATGGTTTTTCCTGTGGTCATGTATGGATGTGAGAGTTGAACTGTGAAGAAGGCTGAGTGCCGGAGAATTGATGCTTTTGAACTGTGGTGTTGGAGAAGACTCTTGAGAGTCCCTGGGACTGCAAGGAGATCCAACCAGTCCATTCTGAAGGACATCAACCCTGGGATTTCTTTGAAAGGAATGATGCTAAAGCTGAAACTTCAATACTTTGGCCACCTCATGCGAAGAGCTGACTCATTGGAAAAGACTCTGATGCTGGGAGGGATTAGGGGCAGGAGGAGAAGGGGACGACTGAGGATGAGATGGCTGGATGGTATCTCAGACTCGATGGACGTGAGTCTGAGTGAACTCCAGGAGATGGTGATGAACAGGGAGGCCTGGCGTGCTGTGATTCATGGCGTCGCAAAGAGTTGGACACGACTGAGCGACTGAACTGAACTGAACTGATATAGCACATGGAACTATATTCATTATCATGTAATAAGCTACAACAGAAAACAATCTAGAAAAGAATATACACACACACATTCGGTTTACTTTGCCATACTCCTAAAATTAACATGACGCTGAAAATTAACTATACTTAATTTTTAAAATGCTTAAAAAACAGAGGCACAAGTGTAAGTGTGTCTAAACCAAAATTTTAATTTTCAAAGAGTGAAAACTCAATTCTTTTAAAAATTTTATCAAGTTATTTCTTCATTATTTAGCATGGGAGCTGAGTTATACAGTAGTGTATGGGTTTTAAAGTTTGACAGGTTAGTATACAAATCTCTGTCCTGTTACCAACATATGCCTGTATCTTTTCTTTAAATTAAGGATCCTGTATCTGTGTTGTTGGTTGGATAGATATGCAAAGTATGAGGCATATTATAAGATTCAATCAATGATTATTGTATACTGTCAATGAAAAAATACTCCACTAAGTCTATTTTGTGCCACCTCACAGAAAAGTGGGTTCCAAAATTCAAAAACCCTTATCTTAAAAAAGTTTCCCATTCAATAAGAAAGTCATAAAGCATNGGAAACAGGATCACTGTTCATTTAAAGATCAAGGTCATGCCTTCTTCTCCCTGTCTCCTCTCTTCACGGGTTCACATTTCCTTGTGTATGTTCATCATTGCTTTAGGATTTAACTAAAATGATAACAATCTCAAATTCTAATATAAGGATTAAGAGAGAGGCCTCATTTTAGTAAGCCTCCACTCTAGGCAAGAGTGCATGGATGGAGGACCCTGATAGGCTACAGTCCATGGGGTCGCAAAGAGTCAGACAAGACTAAGCAACTTCACTTTCTCCTAATCTATATTCTCTTTCCTAAATTTACCTGAGCTCAGGATTGGGAGGTATTAAGCTATTTTGCCCCTGGGTAATATGGTATCTTTACCCTGTGTTTTCTGTGTGTGGGTAGTTCCTTTGAAAATTCAATGGGGAGATGGAGTGATGCTCAAAATTCTCCAAGCAAGGCTTCAGCAATATGTGAACTGTGAACTCCCTGATGTTCAAGCTGGTTTTAGAAAAGGCAGAGGAACCAGAGATCAAATTGCCAACACCCGCCGGATCATGGAAAAAGCAAGAGTTCCACAAAAACATCTATTTCTGCTTTCTTGACTATGCCAAAGCCTTTGACTGTGTGGATCACAATAAACTGTGGAAAATTCTGAAAGAGATGGGCATACCAGACCACCTGACCTGCCTTTTGAGAAATCTGTATGCAGGTCAGGAAGCAACAGTTAGAACTGGACATGGAACAACAGACTGGTTCCAAATAGGAAAAGGAGTACATCAAGGCTGTATATTCTCACTCTGCTTATTTAACTTATATGCGGTGTACATCATGAGAAATGCTGGACTGGAAGAAACACAAGCTGGAATCAAGATTGCTGGGAGAAATATCAATCACCTCAGATATGCAGATGACACTACACTTTGGCAGAAAGTGAAGAGGAGCAAAGGGCCTCTTGATGAAAGTGAAAGAGGAGAGTGAAAAAGTTGGCTTAAAACTCAACATTCAGAAAACGAAGATCATGGCATCTGGTCCCATCACTTCATGGGAAATAGATGGGGAAACAGTGGAAACACTGTCAGACTTTATTTTGGGGGGCTCCAAAATTACTGCCGATGGTGACTGCAGACATGAAATTAAAAGACGCTTACTCCTTGGAAGAAAAGTATGACCAACCTAGATAGCATATTCAAAAGCAGAGACATTACTTTGCCTACTAAGTTCCATCTAGTCAAGGCTATGGCTTTTCCTGTGGTCATGTATGGATGTGAGAGTTGGACTGTGAAGAAAGCTGAGCACTGAAGAATTGATGTTTTGAAATGTGGTGTTGGAGCAGACTCTTGAGAGTCCCTTGGACTGCAAGGAGATCCAACCTGTCCATTCTGAAGGAGATCAGCCTTGGGATTTCTTTGGAAGGAATGATGCTAAAGCTGAAACTCTAGTACTTTGGCCACCTCATGTGAAGAGTTGACTCACCGGAAAAGACTTTGATGCTGGGAAGGATTGGGGGCAGGAGGAGAAAGGGACGACCGAGCATGAGATGGTCGGATGGCATCATGGACTCATTGGACGTGAGTCTGAGTGAACTCCGAGAGATGGTGAACAGGGAGGCCTGGCGTGCTGCGATTCATGGGGTCGCAAAGAGTTGGACATGACTGAGCGACTGAACTGAACTGAACTGAACTGATGGAGTGATTGTCTAAACAGAATTTGGGAATACCTCGATCCTCTCATCAAATAATATCATCAAATCATCACTCGACCACTGAAAACTTGCTTTACTAATCAATGGCTTTCATCTGGAATAATGCAGAGGTTGTCTTACTTTAAGAAACTCATACTTACACTTCTTTATTCCCTTACAGTTTGTCAGTGGCTGAAAGAATTAACAATATGGTCTTAAGCAAAATGATATTTTGAGATAGTTATAAACTCACCTGCGATTTTAAGAAATAATACAAAAACTTTCTATGTACCTTTTACCCAGTTTCCCCAAAAAAAACATTTTTTCTTTTTTTTAATTTATTTTTTTATTGAAGGATGATTATTTTACAGAATTTTGTTGTTTTCCGTCAAACCTCAAAGTGAATTAGCCATAGGTATACATATATCCCCTCCTTTTTGAACTTAAAAATATGGAACACTTCACAAATCTGCATGCCATCTTTGTGCAGGGGCCATGCTAATCTTCTCTGTATCATTCTAATTTTAGTGTATGTGCTGCTGAAGTGAGCACTGACAATAACATTCTAAAACTACAGTTTACACTTGAACAACCCAAGAGAGCTAAAGCTGCCCACCACCTGCAGAATCAAAATTCCATGTATGAATTTAGAGTTGGCCATCCTTATCTTAGGTTCTATACCCCAGGATTCAACCAATCAAATATATATACTAAATATTTATTGAATAAATCTACATACAAGTGGAGCCATGCAGTTCAAACTCATATACAACAATACCACAATCAAGATACTGACATTGAATTGTCAAGATACAGAATTTTTCATCATTATAAGGATCTTCCATATTGTCATTTATACTTTCACTAATCAGTGCCTTTCAGGTCTTAAAAATTTTGTTAACCAGAAATCTGTTTATTATTTCTACAATTTTAATCATTTTAAAATTGTTATATAAATTGCATCATATCATATATAACCTATATATTGGGACTTTATTTTTAACTCAGTGTATTACTCAGTGTGGAGATTTGTACAAGTTGTTATATGTACCAATAGTTCATTGCCTTTTATTGCTGAGCTAGATTATGTGGCTTGAATGTTCTAGAATTTGTTTAACCATTCACCAGTTGAAGCACATCTGTGTTTTACTAATCTTGGCCTTGTACAAATACAGCTGCTGTAAACATTCATGTATAGATTTTGTGTAAACATAAGTTTTCATATCTCTGGAGTAAAGGCACAGAAGTGAAATTGCTAGGTTGGATGGTAGTTGAATGTTTAATTTATTAAGAAACTGCTGAATTGTTTTCCAGAGTGGCTGTAAAATTTTTTACTTCCACCAGAAATGTATGAGTGATCTACTTTCTCGGTATCCTTGCTCTGGGTCCATTTTGCCTTTCTTTTTATAGGTATTCAAGGAAGGGCTTAATTATCAGATTGAGACTCTTTGTCCTCTCTAATACATGCATTTAGAGCTATAAATCTCCCTCTCAGCACCGTTTTAGCTGTATTATAAAAATACTTATATGTTCTTTTTTTTAACTGAATCTAGTCACTGATTTTTAATTATTATATTTTAAGGTTCTAAAATATATACTTGGATTTTCATCAGTTCAGTTCAGTTCAGTCGTTCAGTCATGTCCGACTCTGCAACCCCTTGGACTGCAGCATACCCGGCCTCCCTGTCCATCACCAACTCGTGAAGCCTGCTCCAACTTATGTCCATTGAGTTGGTGATGCCATCCAACCACCTCATACTCTGTCATCCCCTTTACCTCCTACAACTCAATCTTTCCCAGCATCAGGGTCTTTTCAAATGAGTCAGCTCTTCACATCAGGTGACCAAAATATCGAAGATTGAGCTTCAGCATCAGTCCTTCCAATGAACACACAGGACTGATCATCTTTAGGATGGACTGGTTGGATATCCTTGAAGTCCAAGTTACTCTCAAAAGTCTTCTCCAACACCACAGTTCAAAAGCAACAATTCTTCAGTGCTCAGCTTTCTTTATAGTCCAACTCTTTTCAAGTTATAGTCTGCAATAATTATATTCCTGAAACCCAGCAGGAATATATTTATTTTCAGGCCCAAATAGGCAAGATAACTATTTTCAAATTCTTTGAACATTCATTACGTCTCCTACACTTAATAGTACCATTCAGTGTTCTTGTTTCTAAACAACAGAAACATCTCTGGTTAACCTGCTCAGAGAGTAAGTTGTTCTAGTGACTATGGGCTGGGAACCCTAACCCCTAACCCTAGTAAACTCTGGGAGTTGGTGATGGACAGGGAGGCCTAGCGTGCTGCAGTCCGTGGGGTCACAAAGAGTTGCACACGACTGAGCGACTAAAGTGAAGTGAACTGAACTGAACTTATATAACAGAAATAGATTCACAGACATAGAAATCAAATTTATGTTATTAAAAAAGATAGTGGGGGGATGAGAAGGGAGAAATTAGGAGTTTTGCATTAGCATATACATTTACTATATATAAAATAGATAAATAAGAACCTACTATAGATGGGGAAACAGTGGAAACAGTGTCAGACTTTATTTTTTGGGGCTCCAAAATCACTGCAGATGGTGACTGCAGCCATGAAATTAGAAGATGCTTACTCCTTGGAAGAAAAGTTATGACCAACCTAGATAGTATATTAAAAAGCAGAGACATTACTTTGCTGACTAAGGTCCGTCTAGTCCAGGCTATGGTTTTTCCTGTGGTCATGTATGGATGTGAGAGTTGAACTGTGAAGAAGGCTGAGTGCCGGAGAATTGATGCTTTTGAACTGTGGTGTTGGAGAAGACTCTTGAGAGTCCCTGGGACTGCAAGGAGATCCAACCAGTCCATTCTGAAGGACATCAACCCTGGGATTTCTTTGAAAGGAATGATGCTAAAGCTGAAACTTCAATACTTTGGCCACCTCATGCGAAGAGCTGACTCATTGGAAAAGACTCTGATGCTGGGAGGGATTAGGGGCAGGAGGAGAAGGGGACGACTGAGGATGAGATGGCTGGATGGTATCTCAGACTCGATGGACGTGAGTCTGAGTGAACTCCAGGAGATGGTGATGAACAGGGAGGCCTGGCGTGCTGTGATTCATGGCGTCGCAAAGAGTTGGACACGACTGAGCGACTGAACTGAACTGAACTGATATAGCACATGGAACTATATTCATTATCATGTAATAAGCTACAACAGAAAACAATCTAGAAAAGAATATACACACACACATTCGGTTTACTTTGCCATACTCCTAAAATTAACATGACGCTGAAAATTAACTATATTTAATTTTTAAAATGCTTAAAAAACAGAGGCACAAGTGTAAGTGTGTCTAAACCAAAATTTTAATTTTCAAAGAGTGAAAACTCAATTCTTTTAAAAATTTTATCAAGTTATTTCTTCATTATTTAGCATGGGAGCTGAGTTATACAGTAGTGTATGGGTTTTAAAGTTTGACAGGTTAGTATACAAATCTCTGTCCTGTTACCAACATATGCCTGTATCTTTTCTTTAAATTAAGGATCCTGTATCTGTGTTGTTGGTTGGATAGATATGCAAAGTATGAGGCATATTATAAGATTCAATCAATGATTATTGTATACTGTCAATGAAAAAATACTCCACTAAGTCTATTTTGTGCCACCTCACAGAAAAGTGGGTTCCAAAATTCAAAAACCCTTATCTTAAAAAAGTTTCCCATTCAATAAGAAAGTCATAAAGCATAAAGAACTATTACACATGATAGCAAATAATAGGTACTATAAGAAAACACACCAAAAAAACCCCATGTTTTAAAAGACAAGAGCATGTAAACACGTTCTTGCTGTTAAGTTTAAGGAGACTTCAGGAAAAATACAACATATGAGTTAGATCTTTGAAAATGTTAAAATTTTGAAATACAGTGATGAAGGATGCTATTTCTGAGAGAGAAAACAGAATGAGAAGTTATGTATACCAATATTTTTAGGAAACAAGGTTGCATTGAATAGATTAGAATACAAGTAGCATGAATTGCATGCTGATCTATAAAGGTAAAATGGGACCAGGTTATTTCACCTTAATTTGGTAGTTAGGAGGAATATTTTGTGCCTGAAGCTGGGCAATATCTTGATGAACTGTGATACTTCATCTAAATGTGTCTGTACTATATATTAGAATGGTAAGAAAATGGAGACTGGGAGCTAAATTAATACCAAAAAATTCAATACAGAAGCATATAGGATGTGGGATAAAAAAGGACTCTGCAAAGGACTTGGGGTAAAAAGGATTAAAGTTAATTGTAGTATTAGCCCTAGTTTATAAGTACAAGCAAACCTACCTTCACAGATATATCTCAAGTCTATATTTTTAGCACTAACATCTTCTGGACTGCTCTTTCTACATTTCCAAATGTTTTTGAAAATTATGACCTAAGAAAGTGTCTTACCTTTGCAAGTTTTGTTTCAGTGTTCTGTACATCAGATTACTTATTAGTCAATCTCTTATTTTATTCAATAAATAACTAATAATTTCCTTTTTCTAGCTATTTTATTTGGTGCTAAGAAGACAAAGATTAATAATATATAGACCTTGCCCCAAATAATAATATAATCTATTATATATACATACATTTACATATATGTATATATACACATTCCTAGATTATGTTATATATTATATACGTTAAAGTATAAATTCCAAAACTNGAGTTTTGCATTAGCATATACATTTACTATATATAAAATAGATAAATAAGAACCTACTATAGATGGGGAAACAGTGGAAACAGTGTCAGACTTTATTTTTTGGGGCTCCAAAATCACTGCAGATGGTGACTGCAGCCATGAAATTAGAAGATGCTTACTCCTTGGAAGAAAAGTTATGACCAACCTAGATAGTATATTAAAAAGCAGAGACATTACTTTGCTGACTAAGGTCCGTCTAGTCCAGGCTATGGTTTTTCCTGTGGTCATGTATGGATGTGAGAGTTGAACTGTGAAGAAGGCTGAGTGCCGGAGAATTGATGCTTTTGAACTGTGGTGTTGGAGAAGACTCTTGAGAGTCCCTGGGACTGCAAGGAGATCCAACCAGTCCATTCTGAAGGACATCAACCCTGGGATTTCTTTGAAAGGAATGATGCTAAAGCTGAAACTTCAATACTTTGGCCACCTCATGCGAAGAGCTGACTCATTGGAAAAGACTCTGATGCTGGGAGGGATTAGGGGCAGGAGGAGAAGGGGACGACTGAGGATGAGATGGCTGGATGGTATCTCAGACTCGATGGACGTGAGTCTGAGTGAACTCCAGGAGATGGTGATGAACAGGGAGGCCTGGCGTGCTGTGATTCATGGCGTCGCAAAGAGTTGGACACGACTGAGCGACTGAACTGAACTGAACTGATATAGCACATGGAACTATATTCATTATCATGTAATAAGCTACAACAGAAAACAATCTAGAAAAGAATATACACACACACATTCGGTTTACTTTGCCATACTCCTAAAATTAACATGACGCTGAAAATTAACTATATTTAATTTTTAAAATGCTTAAAAAACAGAGGCACAAGTGTAAGTGTGTCTAAACCAAAATTTTAATTTTCAAAGAGTGAAAACTCAATTCTTTTAAAAATTTTATCAAGTTATTTCTTCATTATTTAGCATGGGAGCTGAGTTATACAGTAGTGTATGGGTTTTAAAGTTTGACAGGTTAGTATACAAATCTCTGTCCTGTTACCAACATATGCCTGTATCTTTTCTTTAAATTAAGGATCCTGTATCTGTGTTGTTGGTTGGATAGATATGCAAAGTATGAGGCATATTATAAGATTCAATCAATGATTATTGTATACTGTCAATGAAAAAATACTCCACTAAGTCTATTTTGTGCCACCTCACAGAAAAGTGGGTTCCAAAATTCAAAAACCCTTATCTTAAAAAAGTTTCCCATTCAATAAGAAAGTCATAAAGCATAAAGAACTATTACACATGATAGCAAATAATAGGTACTATAAGAAAACACACCAAAAAAACCCCATGTTTTAAAAGACAAGAGCATGTAAACACGTTCTTGCTGTTAAGTTTAAGGAGACTTCAGGAAAAATACAACATATGAGTTAGATCTTTGAAAATGTTAAAATTTTGAAATACAGTGATGAAGGATGCTATTTCTGAGAGAGAAAACAGAATGAGAAGTTATGTATACCAATATTTTTAGGAAACAAGGTTGCATTGAATAGATTAGAATACAAGTAGCATGAATTGCATGCTGATCTATAAAGGTAAAATGGGACCAGGTTATTTCACCTTAATTTGGTAGTTAGGAGGAATATTTTGTGCCTGAAGCTGGGCAATATCTTGATGAACTGTGATACTTCATCTAAATGTGTCTGTACTATATATTAGAATGGTAAGAAAATGGAGACTGGGAGCTAAATTAATACCAAAAAATTCAATACAGAAGCATATAGGATGTGGGATAAAAAAGGACTCTGCAAAGGACTTGGGGTAAAAAGGATTAAAGTTAATTGTAGTATTAGCCCTAGTTTATAAGTACAAGCAAACCTACCTTCACAGATATATCTCAAGTCTATATTTTTAGCACTAACATCTTCTGGACTGCTCTTTCTACATTTCCAAATGTTTTTGAAAATTATGACCTAAGAAAGTGTCTTACCTTTGCAAGTTTTGTTTCAGTGTTCTGTACATCAGATTACTTATTAGTCAATCTCTTATTTTATTCAATAAATAACTAATAATTTCCTTTTTCTAGCTATTTTATTTGGTGCTAAGAAGACAAAGATTAATAATATATAGACCTTGCCCCAAATAATAATATAATTTATTATATATACATACATTTACATATATGTATATATACACATTCCTAGATTATGTTATATATTATATACGTTAAAGTATAAATTCCAAAACTGTGTAAAGAGGTTAATCAAAATATAAATTGTAAAACAGTGTGAGGGTGTTAATGAATTCTTGCAGATTAGTTGATGACTATACATTGCTTCTCTGTCACTGTAACATAACAATTCCATAAATATTTTATAGAATAATAATTTTATAATTCTTGTTTTCCAATGATTATTTTACAATGAGATCTGTTTTTCATGTTTATATACCTTACTGGAAATACAAACTAACCTAACAAGTTATAAAAGTAATTTTAAAGGGTATGACTTTTCTTATTTCAAGAGGCAGTTTTTCTTTTATTAAAGATGTACTATTACATTGTCATTTAATGTTAGAATTGGAGAGAGTCTGAAGGAAAACCAAAGCTTAAGTATAAATAAGATCTTTTTTTTCTGAATCACAATACAACACTTATTCCTTTTGTTAATACATTAAATACATACTTATTCAGTCCTTACAAAAAAATTAATTTGAATAAGATGCATGCTGCATGCATGCATGCTAAGTCACCTCAGTCATGTCTGACTCTGTTGAAGATATAATCAATTTTTGTATATCATGCATTTGAATTTCCGGGGATAACACAGTTGTATGATGCTCTCCAGCTGTCTTGGGATAGCCAGAATTCTAAGCTAGATTCTGAGATTCCTATCCTCTGACCTATATGCCTTTTAAAATCCCAGAAGAGTGAATATGATGAGATATCGTTTCCCTTATTAGGTTACTGATCAGTTATATCTTTGGTTGGCTTAATCTAAATAGGTCAGCCCTCTAAAAGAAGATGAAGTGACCGAGAGACATTCTTCTGTTGGCATCAAAAGATGAAGTAAACTTATATGATATACAGAAAGAAGCCACAAGGCAAAGAACTGAAGGAAGGCCTTCAGAGGCTGAGAGCAGGCCCTAAGTTTATAGCTAGCAAGAACAAGCAATAACTTTAGTCAGAACAGTAAGAAAAGTAATTTTTCCCTCCCTTAATGAGTTTGCAAGAGAATGCTAAGCCTTAGAAGAGACTGCAGGTCTGGGCCTCCCAGATGGTTTTAGTGGTAAAGAACCTGCCTGCCAATGCAGGAGACGTAAGAGACATGAGTTCGATCTCTGGGTGGGAAAGATTCCCTGGAGGAGGGAGTGGCAACCCACTCTTGTACCCTTGTCTGGAGCATCTAATGGACAGAGGCACTTGGTGGGATCCAATCCATAGGGTCAAAAAGAGTCAGACACAATTGAAATGACTTAGCATGCACACAGGCACCAAAGCCTTAATTTCAACCTTGTCAGACCCCAGAAGAGGATCCAGTTAACTCTCATATGGATTACAGACCCATGAAAGCTCTAAACTCATAATTCTTGATTTATGTACTAAATTTGTAGTAACCTGATATGCAGTAATAGAAAATACACATATTCAACAGTTACATGTGGAAGAAGAGATAAGAAATTTTTGTCTGATTTATGTTTTCGTCTGGTTTGAAGACAAATTAATGGCTCAGTAGAGATGAAATTTAAAAAAGGGGATTTATTTTGCAATAAAGAGTTAAAAAGAGAACTCTTAAAAAGAGTTAAAAAGAATCACAGTGAAGGTTGATAATAGGTGTGATAACTACAAAGTCTGAGAGAACTAAAAGAGTGGGAAGCATTGGTTACACAGTAGGCAGTGAAATATAAGTGTGCAGTGGTGGAACGGATATAAGTGCTACCATTAGGTATAGGAGAGAGGCCTACTAAAAGGCCTGGCAAAAGAATTAAACAATCTTGCTGAGAGGACAGGATTCCAGTATGTGACTCCTGAAGGAATCCAAGAAGGAACAAAAAATATCCTGAAAGCAGGATGTACACCTGGGGATGGGAAACCATCAACAGATTGTTCCTATCTTTGGCACCTGGGAGGCACATAAAGATTAACTGGGTCTTTGCACTTGAGGCAGAAAAACAGGGATACCAAAATGTTAAATGTTAATGGCACAGGATTATCACTGAAGGCCACTTGGCCTGCTATGCTCATGTAAACATGAACAAGTAAGTCTCAAAAAGTATAATTAAGTAGACTTGAGATCAATTTGGGCACCTTCACCTCGTGGGGGTGTTGGTGGTAACTTTCTTGAGTGTTTCTCATTCTTTTGCTGTATCACGCTTTCAGGAACCTGTGCTGTCAAGCTGAACTCGACAATTAGAGGTTGATAATAGAAGTGCCAGACATCCTGGAATGTGAAGTCAAGTTGGCCTTAGGAAGCATCACTACAAACAAAGCTAGTGGATGTGATGGCATTCCAGTTGCGCTATTTCAAATCCTGAAAGATGATGAAGTCAAAGTGCTGCACTCAATATGCCAGCAAATTTGGAAAACTCAGCAGTGGCCACAGGACTGGAAAAGGTCAGTTTTCATTACAATCCCAAAGAAAGGCAATGCCAAAGAATGTGCCAACTACCGCACAATTGCACTCATCTCACACGCTAGTNTCAGCTGTCAATATTTGCCAGGCTCAGAGAAGATAAAATCCTTTAACACTAGAACCTCTGCAGCAGCAATGCAGAGAGAAAAGGCAGACATTTGTCTGCATAGCAAGGAGGCACCATAATGGGTGGGTAAGGAGAGAAAGAGCCCAATGCCTGTCCCAGGAAGCTGCTCCAAGGTCTCCAGTTGGCGAGCAAGGGAGGGAAGAGGTGATTTACCCTCAAATCTAGTTGGAGTTCTGGTCATTATATGTAACTAGGTTTTATCTTTGTCAGCCATGTCATTGAGACTATGTTTGTTGTTCAAAGTGATTCCAAAACTTTCTCTTCTCTCAAGAGTGATCAGAAAAGTCATAGGACTGCCTGTTTATAATGACTTTCTTCAAATCCTCCTTCAGTTTGCAGATATATAAGAAAATAAGAGCTGGAGATAGTGTCAGTGCAGTGGCCATACATTCAGACATCCCTGTAGACGGGATTGTCTCAAGGGAACCTAGAAGTTCATTTTCACTCCAGATACTCCATAATGGGAAGGGTGTGGCCACTGCTCACTGACCCAGGGATCCTATCTGTTCTGGTGTTGCTTCCGGGTCTGCTTTCCTTCTAGTCTAATTTCTACTCATGCCCTTGATGCGTTTCTGGTCTATTATTGCCCCCTGTGTGCTAAGTTGCTTCAGTTGTGTCTAACTTTTTTGTCATGCTATAGATAGTCACCAGGCTCCTCTGTCCATGGGATTCTCCAGGCAAGAATGCTGGAATGGGTAGCTGTGCCCTTCTCCAAGGGATCTTCCCAACTCACGGATTGAACCTGCATATCTTAGTCTCCTGCATTGCCAGGCAGGTTCTTTACCACTAGCACTACCTGGGAAGACTTATTGCCTGCCTGGTCCTCATTTATTTCTTCTCTGTGTACACCTCAGTCTTCTGTGTTCTGCATTGTTATGTTAGTTGGCTTCTCTCAAACTCTTCAAAACCAGCAACTTCAGGGTAACCAGTCACTATTCAGTATAAGACCTTTTCATGCTCAGAACTCTTACTCTAAGTTACTTTATGGATAATTGTTTAGTCCAGAGGGTCCCAAAATGTTTCTTCTCAGGAACCTTTATGCTGTTACAAATTATTCAGGATCCCAAAGATGTTTTGTTAATATGGTTTGCATTTATTGGTGGTTATTATATTAGATACTAAAATAGTTTAAATATTTACTTATTTATTTTAAGCTAAATAAAACATATTTCACGTTCATATAACTAGTATATTGCTACAAAAAAAACCACTAAACTTTCCAAAATAACGTATTTAATAAAGGTAGTGGTTTTATAGCTTTGCAAATCTCTTTGGATGCTCATACCTGCTTCTGAATTCAACCTGTTGTGTATGTTGTTTTTAATTGATGTACATGAAGAAACCCTAACCTTACACAGAGGTGAGGTTGGAAACAGAAAGACCTCATGGAACCCCTGAAACTGTCTTATATCCTATATACACACACACACACACACACACACCCATATACAGACACACACATGTATAGCTATGTATATATATGTGTCTGTGTGTGTGTAGATTAAAAAAAAAACTACATTGTATTAAAATATTAGCTATATACGATATATAACCACATATATAGCTTTACATATATAATTATAATACCAACATATACTCATAAATAATATATTAACTATAGGCAACATTTCTCTTTACATATGAGTCTCAAAATGCAGAGAAACTGTTTTAGAAGGCTGAAGTTGAACATTTGACTACAAGTATGAACGTGTCTGTGGACACTCTCCTTAGGGCAGGAATTTCAGTTGTTTCCTCCCCTGTCATTTCAAGTCTAGTCCTCAATTTTTTCATCTTCTTCCCCAAAAAGGGGAAGGACTGGAGTCTAGAATCCCTCCAGCCCTCATCTGTTCTAACATATAGTCATTCTCATAGATCAAGTNAAACTGTTTTAGAAGGCTGAAGTTGAACATTTGACTACAAGTATGAACGTGTCTGTGGACTCTATCCTTAGGGCAGGAATTTCACTTGTTTCCTCTCCTGTCATTTCAAGTCTAGTCCTCAATTTTTTCATCTTCTTCCCCCAAAAGGGGAAGGACTGGAGTCTAGAATCCCTCCGGCCCTCATCTGTTCTAACATATAGTCATTCTCATAGATCAAGTAAATGAAGCTTGTACCTCCCAGAACTGACAATCTGATATTAGGTTAATTTAACAGTTCCATCTCCTTGTTCAGATCCCTACCCTAGTGATAACACATAATAATGGATTAACTCAATAGCTCCTTCAATTAAAGTTTACATAAAACATGTAATTGTGGTTAAAATGCAGATATCTCTGGAAAAACTAAAATTGCATTTACGCTTAAAGTATTTTATGACTCTTAAGTCTTCTAAAATTTTTTTCCTTGAGTATTCCTTCAGGCCCCAGTTTCCTTGACTAAGCATAAAATGGCCTTGGTCCATCTGACGTGCAGGTAATTCCAGTCTGTGGTTGAAGACAGCTCACCACTCAACTGTGAGACTTGCCTACAGCCATGTATCTTATTTTCAAGCAGTGATTTCTGGTTCTGCAAAATGCTATTTTCAGTTCTGTTTGTACTTGACAGCTTTGCTTCCTTGTGACATGCAAGTCTTCAAGTACATTTTTTCTTTTTTCTTTTTTTCCTGTCCTTAGCAAGTGACCCAGGCAACAGAGCTGCCATTCCATACTACAGGTTTGAGGCCCTAAAACCTGATCCTGTCTGGCTTCAGGGATCTTGCAGGTAACTGTGGTATCAAGTGCCGCTTCCAATATGTCAAAAGCTGACAGCCACTAAGGATGTGGTTTAGAGGGGAAAGCTGACATTTTTGGGGAAAATCGATTGAAGAGTAAAAGAAAGAACTTCAAACTAATTGCCAGGACAACTTACACTGGCAGAACAGAGCCAGATGCCAAGAAAGGAGTTTGTGTTTAGTATCTTCCACATGTTATATAGAACCCTGTACGGAGGGAAAAAGAAAAGAAAGATATTATGTAAGAAAAATGAAAAAAAAATAAGGTAAAGTAGTACATGCATGCTCAGTTGTGTCCAATTCTTTTGTGA
>SJYW01031661.1:253391-287473 GCA_006410735.1 Raphicerus campestris | reverse complement strand
TGTAAAGCAATTATCCTCTAATTTAAAAAAATTACAGAGATTAGGAAACTGAAACTAACAAAGATTAAGACAACAGAAGCAGGATGCAGGTTAAATAGGACTAAACAATTAAATGCAGCATCCATCTTAAAAAGTGAGCATATTCTGCTTAGATCAGCTATTTCTAGGCATTTTGAAAAGCTTCATATTGATCTTTTCGCTTTAATTATTTTAAAAAATGACATTCAGTCTTGAAGTTGTAAAGAAATCTGGTCTTAATATAAGTACACTGTGTTCAAGAGTGCTCATAAAAGGTTCAAAATGTTTCACAGCTCCTATACCATCTAAAATTAAGATATTGGGAAACTTATTCATAGACCTAAACTTCACTTATGGGATCTATAGCTTGGTGAAATCATTCTTGCTTCCATATCTCTGAAACTTTGTGTCTCTTTACTGTTACCTGGCAAGGTTGTAAAATAGCCTTGTATGCAGCTTTTATGATAAAGCTGTCCAGAAGGCCTCTTAATTTAACCAAAATCTGGGAAAGTTTGTAGAGTGTGAAACTCCATCATAAATTTTCAAAGTGTAAGCTCTACTAGAGAAGGCTTTCCATAAAATAATCAAAACTTTCCCAGCAGGGTAAATAACACATCCATAAAGTAGATATCTTGCTTTCTAGCACTTTTTACAACTTCAAAACTTTTACTTCAAATGAAATCTCACATACAGTAGGATCATTATTAAAATGGATTATGGGAATTATTAATATATCAAGTTGCAATCATCATATTTAATGCCTTTCAAATCAAATGTCATATAGGAACAGAAATACGTGTGTAGATTTATATACATGTATGTATGTACACACACATATATATGTATATATACACATACACACACATATATATATATTTATCTGCCTATGTATCTCTATGATCTATAATCAGGATCAGCAATGGACTAACAGATAACAGAATAATGGAGCTGATTGGGCCCACTCTTTCTTCCTCTCCCCCAACAAATTTTGAAGTGCTAAATCTGAGACGGATTATGAATTGGAAAAACACACTCATCTTATACTCAGACCATCAGCACTATAGATATAGGACTTTGCCCTTGGTAACTTAAAATACCAAATAAGAATTTACAGGAAAAATACTCCTAGTATTTCTATCGTTTCTATTCTCTATGAATACAAGGAAATTGCACCTGGAATCTGTGATATTGAACAACACAATTAAGTCCACACTGTGTCAACTGCAAGTGTGACAAGACATCTCTCTGATACCATATAATTCAGGAAAGCTAAAATTTAAAAGCCAGCTCTTAGAATTGGACCCATGATTCCATACTTTAAAGAATGCTCCATGTTAGAGTACCCACCAATCCTGCTGAGTATTAAGTATTAGATCATAGAAACCTCAATATATCTTGTGTTCTGTGCTCTCAAAAGTCATGTCTGAATGCCTATATACAGTGAAATTTGTGTGTGCCAGTGACAGACTCTTTTTTAAAGTGAGGTAAGGATTTATGCTATAAAATCACTTGGGTAACAACAACAACAAAAAACAATATTATGTCAATTCTAGCTCTCAGGTATCATGAATGTAATAGCTGCTGCTGCTGCTACTAACTCACTTCAGTTGTGTCCGACTCTGTGCGACCCCATAGATGGCAGCCCACAAGGCTCCTCTGTCCCTGGGATTCTCCAGGCAAGAGTACTGGAGTGGGATGCCATTGCCTTCTCCCAAAGTAATAGAATTTTACATAATAAAAGTACACTGCCAAGTGCACTTTTTGTTGCTTCTCTTTCTGTTTTAACTTGTGGTTCTAAAGGTATTTAAAATATCTGTGGTTGTGAAATGTTTTCTTATGTTTCTGACTCTAATATTGTAAGGCCAGTATTAATTCTTTACATAGGCAATTTGCTAGACATTGCCAAAACATTGAAGTTTTATATTTATAAAAAATAGTTAACATTGAATCACTTCAGTTCAGTTCAGTTCAGTTCAGCCGCTCAGTTGTTTTTGACTCTTTGCTACCCCATGAACTGCAGCACGCCAGGCCTCTCTGTCCATCACCAACTCCTGGAGTTTGCCGAAAGTCATGACCATCGAGTTGGTGATGCCATCCAGCCATCTCATCCTCTTTTCTCCCCTTCTCCTCCTGCCCCCAATCCCTCCCAGCATCAGGGTCTTTTCTAATGAGTCAACTTGTCGCATGATGTGGCCAAAGTATTGGAGTTTCAGCTTCAGCATCAGTGCTTCCAATGAACACCCAGGACTGATCTCCTCTAGCATGGACAGGTTGGATCTCCTTGCAGTCCAAGGGACTCTCAAGAGTCTTCTTCAACACCACAGTTCAAAAGCATCAATTCTTCAGCGCTCAGATTTCTTCACAGTCCAACTCTCACATCAGTACATAACCACTGGAAAAACCATAGCCTTTATTAGATGGACCTTTGTTGGCAAAGCAATGTCTCTGATTTTTAATATGCTATCTAGGTTGCTCATAACTTTCCTTCCGAGGAGTAAGCGTCTTTTAATTTCATGGCTGCAACCACCATCTGCAGTGATTTTGGAGCTCAAAAAAATAGATTTCATTAAAAAGTGAATATTTCTGTTATAATTAAATAGTTTTGATTTAAAATTTTGATATCTTTTAAAGATATTTGTTTTCTACTCCTTAATTATAAGAAATAATCTTATGTTTTTCATATTGAAAATGGCTTTTATGGAAATAAGTAGAATGGCTGTTATAAAAATGTCAGGATCTTGGAAATTACAACTATGATCATCAATATTAAAATATACTAAGTGGACTCAAAATACTATGGCTCTTCAAAATCTGTTTTCATTGTTTCAGTTCCCTAATGCCATTTATTCAATGCTTTTTGGAATACACTGTTATGCATGACACCGCAATACTCCTACTGTTGTCCATGAATACTGATTTCCAGGGACTCTCCCTAAACTGATTGCTATGTTGTGTTTATGATAACCACAAGTGCAAGTCTCAACCAAAGAATACAGGAAAATGATACTTAATATTTGGTCTCATTAAATTTACCATTTGAAATTTTATAGTAAAAACAAAGAACAGCTCATTGTCCAACTGTATCTTCTCAAGACTTCTTATAACAGCAAAGAGGATAGGTAAGGCCCTGGGGTGAACTGAGGTGAAGGCTTTCATTCACATAGAGTTTCTGTCCATTACCTGTTAGTTCTTAAGAATGGTCTAAGGAAATATGACACAGCCACATCATTTGAAGGCAACAGAAGGTATTCATCAGAAAGGCCCATTAGCACTGCAAGACAATGGTCTTGATAATTTGTGAATATCATAGGCATAAATACTCTGGAAAAATACTTTGTATGTGGTGTGGAACCTGTGGAAGGTGAGGGTGACCATGATGAGTATCACTATTGGAAGTGTACAGGAATAAGGATGCCTGCTACTATCACTGCTATTGTCAATGATATAGACAATATATCAAGAGAGAGCACTGAAGTCAATGTATGCCCAAGTGGAGGTGACACATGGACCTAGAGATGTGGCTCATCCCAGAGGTCAGTGAAGGAATGTGGATAGCCCAGAGCCCTAAATTTGTCCTTTGTCCAACATGAGTGAGTATAGTACAAAATCAGGATGTCAATACCATTCAGCTGGTGCAACTTTATACAAAACAGTGGACTGTAAATTAACTACTGTTCTAGCCAGGGAAAGTGATCAAATTACATCTGTATGGATTAGAAGCCCAGATACAGAGTTCAAGGTTGATCCCTACATGAAGTGAAAGTTTGGCCATCATTTCAAATGGTAAAAATCAGAACTAAGATCCATGAAGATCCTAAACTAGGTTTGGGGTGCTCTGCCTAGACATCCCTCCCTGTCCTTAATAGCACAAGACAGTTCTAGAAACTGAAGGAATGCTGAGAAAAAATTGTACATGTAGCATGAGGAACCCATATAGGAATATCTGTATTCTGGGGAAAACCAGTAATTTTTAAGTAAGTTATATCAGTCTGTGGATTCTCTGAGACGCAGGCCCCAAGGGAAGGGCCCCAGTTGCTTGGGTCTAACTGTATTGCTTTAAGGAAGGTCTTAAACTTTTTCTGATTACTTATGCAGTTTTTTTTTTTTGAAGACATTTAAAGCTCTGAAATCATAATTTATCATTTTCTTTCTTGAAGTTGTCCTAAAGAAACCAATTAAGTCCACTTTCACTACCAATATCTGTATGAGTGCAGAAAACAGAGCCAGTATATGAAGTGAAGTCGCTCAGTCGTGTCTGACTCTTTGCGACCCCATGGACTGTAGTCTACCAGGCTCCTCAGTCCATGGAATTTTCCAGGCAAGAGTACTGAAGTGGGTTGCCATTTCCTTCTCCAGGGGATCTTCCCAACTGAGTGATCAAAGCCGGGTCTCCCTGTCTCCAGGCAGACACTTTACCGTCTGAGCCACCAGGGAAGCCTGGGGCCCCAGAATCAGTGTGAATACCATACAAATAAGAGATTATAGAATTAAGCTTAGTAGAAGTATGGGAGAAGCTGGGGAAATGATGGTCTGAAATGGAGTTTAGGCTTGACGCACTGTATAGTTGAACAAGTAAGAACTTTCATGGAAAAGCTGATAATCTGAGCACATTCAGTAATCACAATAGAACCATAAAAGGAGAACAGAGCAAAGGTCTATGAGAACCTGTTGTCCCTGGGTAGCTACGGCCTCTATGGATTTGAGTCCAAGGATCTGGATTAGGGTGCCTATTAATCATCAGAGCTACAGTTCAGGAAGACTACCTGTATACTGAGTGAAGAAGAAGGACAAGCTGGGACTGACTGACCTTTGAGGCTATATAGCCTGGAAAATCTCATGGATGGAGGAGCCTGGTGCATTGCAGTCTATGGGGTCACTAAGAGTTGGACACAACTGAGCGACTTCACTTTCACTTTTCACTTTCATGTATTGGAGAAGGAAATGGCAACCCAGTGCAGTGTTCTTGCCTGGAGAATCCCAGGGACAGTGGAGCCTGGTGGGCTGCATAGTCCAGTCTATGGGGTAGCATAATGTTGGACATGACTGAAGCAACTTAGCAGCAGCAGCAGCAGCAGCAGCAGCAGCATGTTTGACCGCAATGAACTTCTGACAGTTGTGCTTTGTTTATGTCTTCAAAATGCTGTGAAAGTTCCTTTTTTACCAGCTCTAACCCAGAACCATAAAGGAAGAATATTTTGAGAAATGTGCTTGGCTTATTAAAGTCAACACAGCACAATCCAGCATAATCAGTTCAGGACTAAAGCAATGCTGCTGCTGCTAAATTGCTTCAGTCATGTCCAACTCTTTGTGGCCCCATGGACTGCAGCCCTCCAGGCTTTTCTGCCCATGGGATTCTCCAGGCAAGAATACTGGAATGGGTTGCCATTTCCTCCTCCAGAAATCAATGCATTTATGGTATTTTTTTTTCCACTTCTTCTAGGTGGTCTCCTTTGCTGACTTTTTGGAGACCATGATCAGCTTCAAGCTGGTATCTTACACTTCTATGGGACAAGAGAGAGTTGGTCTCACCTAAAAAGTATCCTCAAGAAAATATCACATTTTATTGTCTCTGATTGGCTTGAAAGTCTATCTTTGAATAAGTCACTCTGTCTAATAAGTCGATAAGTTCTGCTTGGTCTAAGACAATCAGCACCCCACTGCTGAAGTTGGCAATGAAGTAAATCCTGTCCAAACATCAGGATTACCAGTTATGTACAGATAACTCTATATTGTCTGTGTGAAAGGTACCCTGCACAGATTGGCTGAGAGTGTAGGAAAAGTGGTACAATGATTTGAAGAAGAAATTTCAGTGCAGATAAAATATATTTCTTCATATTCAAAGGATGAGTTTAGTCACTTGCAAAATTGATGCAAACAAACAAACCAAGTATATGGCTAAAATAAACTCCCTTAATCTAGCAGTGTTACGCAGTGGTTACCCACTTGCTGGTTAAAAAATTATGGTAACTGAGGGGCTGTAGAGTGGATGTGTACACAGAAGCTCTCTGTAGTTTTCTATTAGTACTTTATTCCTTCTTAATTCATTAGTAATCAGTTAGCATTTTGTTAGATAGTGTATATTCCTTTCAATTTCCTATAGTTGAGTACTGCTAGGATTTAGAGTAGAATTAACTTGGATAGTTTTATTCCAGTAAAGGATTGGCCTTTTCCTCCATTGTCTTTTTATTATTATCTAATAAAACAAAGTTTACAAGCAAGTGGAAAAATATAGCATGTATTGGGAAATGAGAAATAAAAATACAAAGCCAGGCGTGAAAGCAGTTAAGAGAATGTTACTGAGTCTGTTACAGAGATGGGCACTTGCAAATTGTAGTTACAGCTCTCTTTATTCTCAGTATTAACATTCAAGATTTGTGAGTCTTAGTAAGTGTGGACTTTACAAGTGTTTTCAGGACTGGGATAGAATAGATATTAGTTACTTCACCCCCTTCCTGCTCTCTGTGAACACTTAAACAAGATACTTGCTTGCACCTAAAATGGGCAGCACTGACTTGTTTCTGTATTAATAGGTTTTGTATTCTCCATATCCTTTGTCTTCATTCTCCATATCCTTTGTCGTCACAGTAACTTTCAAGTTGTCTCAAACAAGGCCTTTGCCGTGATATATTGTTGCTTCAATAAAAGCAGGAAAAGTCTTTTATATCTAATTTAAGAATATGTATTTTATGTTTGCAGTTAGTGTTCCCTATGGTATATTCAATAATACTAGCCAAGCGTTCGACTACTTAAAAAGAAAAAAAGAAAAGAAAACACATATAAACAAAAGACCATCCATTTGTATAAATGTCTTCTATAAAAATCTTTCATATGGAGGCAGAAAGAAGAATAACAATTAAATAATTGAAATTTCTGTAAATATTCATAGTTAAATATGTGTCTTGGGGGATAGTATATAGGTGACATTCTTTCTTCTATTGAAAAATTACTACAGCTTCATCTCTTTTTAATGAAATATTTTTTGAAATGGGACATTATCCAGAGCTGATACACCTCATGCTGAGTAAAGCATGTGAGAGCATATAAGTGGATTTTTTTCAATTCTGTACACAAAAATGCATGCAGTACCATGGTCCCTAGGCTTTTTGCTAAAATTATATTAAAATAAACTTAAGTGCTGAGTCATAGCACAAGTCAGTGCAAAATGGAAATTATTTTATTATCTTATTCAGACAAATTACACTACAGAAAATTCACTTAAATAAACAACCTTAAGTTTTACTTTATATACCAGAAGTATCACCATTTGTGGCATGCTGTATTAAAGAAGTTAGTGAACCACACAAAATAAAATGTCAGATTTAAAACTGAGGAGAGAGGAAAACCAAAGCATACATTTCCTGAAAGGACAGCAAACTCTAGGGGAGTTATAGTAAGATATTTCTATTTATCTCAATACTGCCAAGGAGGTAGCTAATATAATTAACACTCAAGTTAAACAACAACAACAACAACAACGTATTCACACAGTTTTAGTGTTTCTCTTCTGTTACCTAGTGTATTGTTGTTCAGTCACTAAGTCATGTCTGACCCTTTGTGACCCCATGAACCAGGCTTCCTTATCCTCCACTATCTCTTGGAGTTTTTTTCCCCATCTCAGAAGAAATCTGAATTCCCCAATACCTCAGAATGTGACATTTAGAAATAGAGTAATGACTGATATAATAAAGATGAGCTCATACTGAAATAGGGTGGGTTATCTAATTCAACATGACTGATAGCCTTACAAGGAGATGGTCATGTAAAGATACAGACAAAAAATCATTATGTGATGCTGAAGTCATAAACTGGAGTTACACAGCTGCTAGCCAAGGAATGCTGAAGGCTTCTAGCAAACCACCAAAAGCAGGAAGAGTCAGGGACATCTGAATCCCCTACAGATGTCAGAGGAACCATGGCCTTGCTCACACCCTGGTTCAGACTTGTAGCTAAGAGTATGAGAAATAAGCTTCCATTGTTTTAATCCACCCAGTTTATGACACTCTGTTTTGACAGCCCTAGGAAACTAATCTACTAATATGTAAATTTTACATGTTATTTTCCTGCTTCTTTTCTCTTTCTCTATTTTATCTCCTGGCTGTTTATAATTCTTAAGCAAAAGTCACACTCCTGAAAATGGGGTGTGCTGGGAGCCAGCATGGGGAATCTCACCTGTGGCAAAGGTCATGAGAAAAGGGGCCTGACAAAACACAAAGGTGGAATCAAGCCTCAGGGGTCCCCTGAATTTTCTCGGGAATCTACCCCCCAAACCAGAGTCTGCCTGCTTTACTGTGTTATGCTTTCCACCTACTGTTCTGACATTAACAGGGGGCTATCCCCCCACCACCTTTTTCTGGAAAAAAAAAGTTAATTTAGAGCTTTTAGATAATAAGTCTCCTGGGCATAATAAGAGTGTTTCAATCCAAAAACCCCTCTGATNTCTTTATATTTCAAAGATACATTTTTTGTAGAAGTAATGTATAATCCCAGAATTACATAGAATTCCCTGATTATGATATGTACTTTGATGTACCCATTTCTTTAATGTACCGTATGGATACTGAACAATGTAAAAAATAAAATCAGTTATTTTTGATAAGGAAAATTTAGAGAATTTAAAGTAGGGCTTATGGGCCAAATGACAAATTCTGGAGCCTCCTATCTGAGTTATATTTCAAATGTTTTTTCCAGCTGATAAATATATATGAAGGAATGAGCCAAATGGATCTAACTGCACTTTATCTTCTGCCATTGTGTAACTGCATATAACACAAAAAAGCAACAGCTTTTGTGTTAGAAGTTTTAGATCAATTTGTTATAGTTATAGAAGTCAAATGCAAATAATTGTCTAACTTTGAACTTCTTTAATTTAATTCTATTTTATTGTAAAATCAAGGCATCTTATAGAATCACTGTTACAAAATAATAAAGGTATGAATAAAGCAGTCTTCAGATTTTGATTCCTGATGGGTCTTAATCCAGGTGTGGATAACCTACTTCTNTAACTTTGAACTTCTTTAATTTAATTCTAATTATATTTTATTGTAAAATCAAGGCATCTTATAGAATCACTGTTACAAAATAATAAAGGTATGAATAAAGCAGTCTTCAGATTTTGATTCCTGATGGGTCTTAATCCAGGTGTGGATAACCTACTTCTCCACGGTTACCACTGAACTCTTTCTTGCAACCATCATGAAAGGATTCCTCATCTTGTAGTCTGTAACTCAAAAACTCTGATGTCACTAAAGGTACAAACACTTGATACCTTTATTATCTACCTCAATTCAAAAGGCTCTGACTATATAACAAGTATATGTTCTTTGTATGTATGCACCTTTATTGCAATTAAAAAAGTCAACTACTTCATGTCTGCCTGCCACATCAACTGACTGGAAGTTATAGAACAGTTTTGACAAACAATATTTTTTATTCTCATAAGTTGCAATAGGAAACAAATAGCACCAGTACAACAACTATATGTAAGTAAGAAAATAATATTAGACAAACACGCTATAAAACATTTGCATTATATATTTATTCAACATAAAGTAGTGCAAATGATTTTGGCAATATAAGTCTTTCATCTACATTTTCTATGTGACCTGGTGGGACCTGCAGGTGTTCACCGAAGTCCAGCTTCCCGGTTACCATAGTGGCCAAACTGTCCCTAGGGCTGCCCGCAGAGAATGCACTCTGTAGTCTCATCTGCAGTCAGGTATGACTCTCTGATTAAACTTACCCGCAGGATATGAGAGGCTGTGACATGTGTCCCTTTGGATTTTNCTGTTACCACAGTGCCCAAACTGTCCCTAGGGCTGCCCGCATAGAATGCACTCTGTAGTCTCATCTGCAGTCAGGTATGACTCTCTGATTAAACTTACCCACAGGCTACGAGAGGCTGTGGCATGTGTCCCTTTGGATTTTGGCTTATAGGTGTAGAACGCTTCCGCCACTTCTCTTTCCTTTTTCCTGTTGGTAGATGTGCCAAGGCAGTGTCTCGGCCTCTATCATGCACATCTGAAAATACTATAGGAGAGTTGAGAGCCACAAAGAAAAAAAAATCTGGCTCTTTGACAAGCAGAGCAGAGATTCCCTGATGATCTCGGCCTTTCACATAAGGGCTTCCACAGAAAAGAGAGAAGAAAAAGTGATGTTTTAGTAGTTCCTGTATTTTTGAATCTCTATCACAATAGCTTATCTGTCAGTCTAACTAAGGTACATGGCTTTAAGCTCTGGTTCATCTTTGACAAAATATACGGGACTGAGAGTCTCTAACTGCTACTGCTAAGTCACTTCAGTCGTGTCTGANCTGCCTTTCACAAAGGGTTTCCACAGAAAAAAGAGAAGAAAAAGTGATGTTTTAGTAGTTTCTGTATTTTTGAATCTCTATCACAGTAGCTTATCTGTCAGTCTAACTAGGGTACATGGCTTTCAGCTCTGGTTCATCTTTGACAAAATATACGGGACTGAGAGTCTCTAACTGCTACTGCTAAGTCACTTCAGTCGTGTCTGACTCTGTGCGACCCCATAGACGCAGCCCACCAGGCTCCCCCATTCCTGGGATTCTCAAGCAAGAACACTGGAGTGGGTTGCCATTTCCTTCTCCAATGCATGAAAGTGAAAAGTGAAAGTGAAGTCACTCAGTCATGTCCTACACCATGGACTGCAGCCCACCAGGCTCCTCCACCCATGGGATTTTCCAGGCAAGAATACTGGAGTGGGGTGCCATTGCCTTCTCCAGAGAGTCTCTAAACTCTTATCCAAATCCAGTATTCTGTGAAATTGACCATTTTATTCTATGACAAGTTCTTTTTAAGAAGTTAGAAAATAAAACCTGGAAGACATTCATATTAATGAGGCAGTTTCTATACAAATATAATGAAAAGCAATTACAATTTTAAAAATCCAATTTAGATTAAGATTTGTACAGTGTTGACAGACTCCAGTCTATTTACATTTCTTTAACTGAAAAGAAAAATAATAATAAAAAAAAGAACTCTATGAGATTCCACAGGGAGGCAGTCTTCAAATATTGCTAATCACCACCCTTCTCCCTAATGCTACAGGAAACTGAACATGAAACACGTGGTGCTATGTGGAACTGACTGGACAGAAGTACAGAAGTAAGAATGAAGAGTTCATGTAATAAGAATGTGAAGCTCTGGGGCTGTGAGGAAGAGAGAAGTGCCTTGTGCTTCTGGGCCAGGCAGCCCCTATCGGCCCACCACAGACGATGATGACACTTACTGCTAGTTATATAATCTTGAGAAAGTCACTTCACCCTCCCATTTTTCAGTTCCTTCATTGTAAGATAATGTGAAAATAGGATCTATTTCAGAATATTATATGTATTTTAAAAGACAATGAATGTAAAAGTTCTACAGTTGCAAGGATAAGAATTTAATGAATGCTAGCTATATTTGCTATGATAATAATTACTGCTTCTGTTATTTGTAGGGTATTATTTTAAATTATCTAGGATGTTGTGTGGCCAAACATTGTATAATGCCAACCAGCTAACAGATGGATTATCTTCAAGGGCGTTGCGATTGCCTTGATGAAACAAGACTCACTAAAAGAAATAAATTCATGATTAAGTAACAGATTGTATGCCACCACATAGAAATCCAGTAAGTATTCATCGAAAGGAAAGGGCAGTGTAAAAAGTGTAGATTTTGGTGAAAAGAACAATGAAAGCCTGTGCTAAGGGTAATAAAGCCTTGAAGCTTGCTATGTATAAATGCTGTATGTATTTAGCTCATGTAATCCTTATAATAATCTTATGAGTATATATTTGGCTTATTTCTGTTTTATAGATAAAAAATTGAAGGATAGAAACTCAAGTAACTTTCCCAGAGTGGTACACAATGGAAGCTGTATGCAAACTGACAAACTAAAATCAAACCAGGGCCAGAGCAAAAGCATAAAGTGATGAAGTTCTTAAAAAGATAAATTGATGAATGAAAATGCCATGTCATTCCAAGTAGGGAAGACAATAAAGGTAATCAAGGAAGTAGAGTTTGAATATGACTTATATCTGAATCAGAGAGGAAACTGATCTTAATTAGAGCAGTGGCTAAAATAAGTTTAACTATGTGCTTATTGTGCTCAGTTGTGTGTGACTCTTTGCAACCCCATGAGATATTGCCCACCAGGCTCCTCTGTCCATGGGATTTTCCAGGCAAGAATACTGGAATAGTTATTTCCTTCTCCAGGGGATATGCTTATTAAATCCTATGAATTTACATATAGAAATGTTATTTAAATAAGAAAGAATGAGACTTATATAGAAGGCCTGAAATTATATTGCAGTAATTAACCTTTATTTTTGTTTTTCTGTTTAGGTAATTACATAAAGTCTAATGTTTGGCAGACCTAATAATAAAGAAAATGTAGCCCTCTCTTAGAGTTCTGAGACTTTCTGAGTGTGTAAAGAATCAGGTCAGGAAACTGATAAGCATCATTCTATACTTTAATAGAAATGACACTAAAATATTTCCCTCTTTCAGTGCATTTAAAAAGATATTTTCTACACAGATACCATGACTGAAAAATGTAAGAATTTTACCTGAAGCATTGATAAGTGCAAAAAGTATTACACAAGTTTGATGTGAAGTATCTGCTTGTCTAATGAAATTCTGGCAAAAATATGCCTCACTTTTAACCCAATTTAATTTTATAAATCAAACATACTCACAAGAGAAGGGAAAATAGCACTGTGTCATTTTCTGGCAATCGTTTTAAAGCTGAATATTTAAACAGTGAATCTTGGCATCCATAAAAGAGTTTAAACATCAACACTATTCTTAAAAAAGCTGACTAAATGGGAGTTGAGCTGTGGAAATTCTGCTGACTTTTCATGTAAGAAACATCCTGAACAGACAGAGATTTACATCCCTTTATGCCATTTATATGCTCCATTAATAATTTGAAAGATATATCTTATATAAAAATTTTCTCAAAGACTAAGTCTGCTTAGCAGAAAAATGTAAATTAGTATTTGGTAACCAGATTAAAAGTGTAGTCATTTTGAAAGTACTTCTATAGTATAGTCTGATGACAGGTAGCCTGATTCCTCTAGCTCTGTTCTTTCTCAAGATTGCTTTGTTTATTCAGGGTCTCAAAGCTACAGTAATCAAAACAGTTTGGTAATGGCACAAAAACATAAATATAGATCAATGAACCAGGACAGAAAGCCCAGAGATAAATCCATGCAATTATGATCAACTAATCTATGACAAAGGAGGCAAGAACATACAATGGAGAAAAGACAGTTTCTTCAGTAAATGATGCTGGGAAAACTGAACAGCTACATGAAAAGAATGAAATTAAAACACTCTCGAACATCATACACACACATAAGAAAAAAAAAAAAGACATTTTCTGTGGTAACCTAAACGAGAAGGAAATCTGAGAAAGAGTGAATATATATAAAACTGATTCAATTTACTGTACACCTGAAACTAACACATCATATATCAACTATACCCCAATATTTTTTAAAGAAGAAAAAAGTAATTTTGGCTCAGTTGGTATGATAGAAGTCTTTTACTTTATAAACAGATAAAAAGTATCAGTTCAGTTCAATTCACTTCAGTCGTTCAGTCATGTCCAACTCTTTGCAACCCCATGAATTGCAGCAAGCCAGGCCTCCCTGTTCATCACCAGTTCCCAGAGTTCACTCAGACTCACGTTCATCGAGTCAGTGATGCCATCCAGCCATCTCATCCTCTGTTGTCCCCTTCTCCTCCTGCCCCCAATCCCTCCCAGCATCAGAGTCTTTCCCAGTGAGTCAACTCTTCGCATGAGGTGGCCAAAGTACTGGAGTTTCAGCTTTAGCATCATTCCTTCCAAAGAAATCCCAGGGCTGATCTCCAGAATGGACTGGTTGGATCTCCTTGCAGTCCAAGGGACTCTCAAGAGTCTTCTCCAACACCACAGTTCAAAAGCATCAATTCTTTGGTGCTCAGCTTTCTTCACAGTCAAACTCTCACATCCATACATCACCACAGGAAAAACCATAGGCTTGACTAGACGGACCTTAGTCAGCAAAGTAATGTCTCTGCTTTTGAATATGCTATATAAGTGGGTCATAACTTTTCTTCCAAGGAGTAAGCATCTTTTAATTTCACGGCCACAGTCACCATCTGCAGCGATTTTGGAGCACCCCAAAAATAAAGTCTGACACTGTTTCCAGTGTTTTCACATCTATTTCCCATAGAGTGATGGGACCGGATGCCATGATCTTCATTTTCTGAATGTTGAGTTTTAAGCCCACTTTTTTGCTCTCCTCTTTCACTGTCATCAAGAGGCTTTTTAGTCCCTCTTCACTTTCTGCCATAAAGGTCGTGTCATCTGCATATCTGAGATTATTGATATTTCTCCCGGCAAACTTGATTCCAGTTTGTGTTTCTTCCAGCCCAGCGTTTCTCATAAAATGTATACTCAAGCATATTTTCAGAGTAGATCTTATTCTATATTAGCAAACTTCTGCTAAATTAAAATAACCACAAAATAGTGAAAGATTGAAACCAATAATGCTTATTTTCCTGCTGGATTCATTTTCACAAACATCAAACCAAGATATCAAATTTCCTTTGTTTTCCAAGTTTAAATGAACATATGTATTTGTTCTTTACTCCTATTGTTGCATTTAAATTTATGTTTTCAAGGGGATATTGTTATAATATTGCCATCCTGTTATTTAACCAGCAGATCTATGTTTTCAATAAAGATGGATTCCTCCATTCAGGAATTGGTTGATCTCTAGTCCATAAAGCTGAACAAGACAGCTATGATCCCTTCCCAAATGAAGTTTCCAATTGACTATGAAGTGTTCTTTTAACAAAAATAATTTTAAAAATCAGTAACCTAAAAAGACTGAATATATAGCAAATGGTATATTTTGAAAAGCTTTAACAGTAATTCTTCTAAATCAGTTTTATAGATACACTTTGAAGAGTTTAATAGGAAACTATGGTTGGGACTTATTTCTTCATGTTTATTTATTTTTTTAATTTTTGGATCAGAACATTAGGGTTTTCAATTTCTTACTCTGATTTCTTTGTATATAAAGTACCTGAATACAAAGGTACCTAGAGAGACAGACATGGTGAGAGGGGTTCTATCTGAGTTGAATGCAGAATTCTTTAAACTTACTGAGATTTATGAAATGCACATATAAATGCTGAATTCTCATAACCAAGTGTAAGAGCTCAAAAAAGTGTTTAGCTCTTAGAAAAGATGTCAGTCATGTGCTTTGTTGCTTATAGATACGTTTCTATACACATTATTCCAAACAATGGAGAAACAGAGACAAACTAAACTTAAGCTGTGAGTAAATTTCAATAATTCTGGGCTGTTCTAGTTTAAACTGTATATACCTTCCTATAAATACCTATTATTTAAATTCAAATTTAATCTAGCTTTTTTGATATATCAAAAATGATATCTATTTTCTTCTTCCAGATACGCTATTTAAGAAGACTTATTTTATTCATTGAAAAAGTTTATTTACTCTCTGCATAAAAGAAAGGATGGTTGATACTTCTCAAGATATAAGAAATTCAAAGGAGGCATCAAAAATAGAAAGGGAAATATTAGCTATACACTTTCTTTGATTACTTACACAGTTATTGGTAAAACCTCCTAACAGAAGACATTCTGCTTTCCTTGTCCCAGGTTTCATATTTTCTTGTGGTCCTGTCTTTCTGTCATTCTATATGTTATCCACATAGCCATCCTAAAATTTAATGACCTTTTTCATTCTCCAATTAAGTTATGTGAGATGAGACTCTAGCTCAATTAACATATATCATGTGGAGAACACTTTACATATTTCAAATACTGCTAGCATGCTCCAGTTCCAAGTTGATTCATAGCAGAGAAGTCAGCAAGGCTTAAGGACTACTCTCCTGAGATCTATCTATCTTTTTTCTCTCTTTTTAAAATCAAAGATGCTACTTTTTTTTTTCACTTGTCTACTTAAACTATAAAACTATAGTATATTTACTTTACAAAAACTGCTTTTGTATAAAGAAACAGAGGGGATTTTTGGTTAGTACCTGGTCTTCCTGATTTGGGGAGAATATATAGATTTTAGAAGAATTTAACAAACTTTTCTCCTTAACCTGATCATAAAAATCTTAATTATTAAAATAAGGAAATGTGTTTCAAATGTAGGTAAAAATATTGAACTTTAAATATCCTCAAATACAAAATATTAGAAATCAATGGATAAACTAGTGAAAATAAATAGAAAAAAAAAACCAGACAAGAATTTAATTCTCATGGCATTGAATTCCTTAGTTATTAAATGATCATGATGAAAAGTAACTCTTGTTAAGTTTTCTCTGCTATAATGTACTTCAGTATTAGCAATAAATGACTTAATAAATCATAACTTCAAGATGTAAAGAATACTAGAGCAATTCTATTTACAACTTTAAGGCCAAAAAGACATTTCTGAATTAAATAAAATTAAATGTATCACTTTTCAAAGTAATCTTGAAAAGAAAGTATAAGAAAGCAATTTTTCTCATTTTAGAATTGTTGTCTTAACTTGTTTTTCTTGGTAAGTGTTCTTGTCTGTAAACAGATTTGTAAATGTTATATAACTCCAAGAGTGCCATTCAAGTGCTGTTCATTTAGTGTACTGTGTGAATGGCACCTCATGGCTGAACTTGAACGTAGGCCCTGCTGTCTTCACCTGGATCTCATTTGGTTATTATGAGGTAGGTGGACACAGAACCTGCTGTGTCCCATTGGATGACTTTAGGTGCTATTCAAATAATTACTGAGGCCAGATACATAATTTCTAGTGACTATTGCCAATGTAAATGTTATGCTCATTAAAAAAAAAAAACAGAAAAGATAGTTTTGCCTTTCTTATATGGTTTCTTTATTTATGTCATATGCTTCCCAATTTTTCTATTTCATATCTCCACCATTTCCTCCTGGGGGCAGAGAAATCCATAAGTGTAGACTCTTACAGGTGTTTAGGGTGTTGTCCTAAAACTTGTTGAGCCAGACTTCAAGCATCCCTGTCTCTGGGCCCAACCCTGGCCAGGATGGAGTAGGACCATGGATGCTGAGCAGAAACAGGAAACAGGTGGTCCAAAATTCAAACCAGAAATTCAAAGATCGGTTTGGCTCAAAAGTTTGTCTTTAATGATCCCTGTCCCATTTCTGTATGATTCTCCTCGCTCTGCTCCTCTTCATATCCTTTCATCTCAAGTCAGTTACAGTTATTATAGTAACTCCAGATCTTAATTTGGTTAAAACAAAATTCAGAAGAACAAATTTCTCTACTATCCATACACTAAGTAATTACAGAACAGAAAATTCCCTTTTAGAAGGAAACCTTTTCAGCTGCATTAACCTAAATTGAATCAATGTTCATCTTTTAACCAATTATTGTCTAAAAAGACAACTGATTTTAAGCCTATTAGAATGATCTTATTTTAGATCTGATTAGATCTGATAGAGTGACTAAAGAAATATGGACAGAGGTTTTTGACATTTTACAGAAGGCAGTGATCAATACCATCCCCAAGAAAAAGAAATGCAAAAAGGCAAAATGGTTGTCTGAAGAGTCCTTACAAATAGCTGAGAAAAGAAAAGATGTGAAAGGCAAAAGAGAAAGGAAAGATATTCCCATTTAAATGCAGAGTTCCAAAGAATAGCAAGGAGAGATGAGAAAGCCTTTCTCAGTGATCAGTGCAAAGAAACTGTGGAAAAAATTAGAAAGGGAAGGACTAGAGATCTCTTTATGAAAATTAGAGATACCAAGAGAACATTTCATGCAAAGTTGGGAACAATAAAGGAATGAAATTGTATCCACCTCGACTTCACTTTCATTTTCATGCATTGGAGAAGGAAATGGCAACCCATTCCAATATTCTTGCCTGGAGAATCCCAGGGATGGGGGAGCCTGGTGGGCTGCCATCTATGGGGTTGCAGTCAGACATGACTGAAGTGACTTAGCAGCAGCAGCAGCAACAAAAACAGAAGAAATGAAGAAGAGGTGGCAAGAATACACAAAAGAATTATATAAAAAAGAACTTCATGACCCAGATAATCATGATGATGTGATCATTCACCTAGAGCCAGACATCCTGGAATGCAAAGTCAAGTGGGCCTTAGGAAGCATCACTACAAACAAATCTAGTGGAGAGGATGGAATTCCAGTTGAGCTTTTTCAAATCCTAAAAGATGATATGATTCTATAAAAGTGCTACACCCATTATGCCAGGAAATCTGGAAAACTCAGCAGTGGCTACAGGATTGGAAAAGATCAGTTCATTACAATCATAAAGAAGGGCAATGCCAAAGAATGTTAAAACTACTACACAGCTGTACTCATTTCACCTGCTAGGAAGGTAATGCTGAAAATTCTCCAAGTCAGGCTTCAACAGTACATGAACCAAGAACTTCCAGATATTCAAGCTGGACTTTAAAAAGACAGAGGAACAAGAGATCAAATTGCCAACATCCACTGGATCATCAAAAAGGCAAGAGAGTTCCAGAAAAATATCTGCTTTATTGGCTATACCAAAGCCTTTGACCATGTGGATCACAACAAACTGTGGAAAATTCTTCAAGCAATGAGAATACCAGACCACCTAACCTGCCTCTTGAGAAATCTGTATGCAAGTCAAGAAGCAACAGTTAGAACTGGACATGGAACAACAGACTGGTTCCAAATAGAAAAAGGAGTATATCAAGGCTGTATATTGTCACCTTGCTTGTTTAACCTATATGCAGAGGGCATCATGAGAAATGTTGGGGTGAGTGAAGCACAAGCTGAAATCAAGATTGCTGGGAGAAATATCAATAAGCTCATATATACAGATGACACCACCCTTACAGCGGAAAGTGAAGAATAATTAAAAAGCTTCTTGAGGAAAGTGAAAGAGCAAACTGAAAATGTTGACTTAAACTCAACATTCAGAAAATGAAGAACATGGACACTGGTCCCATCACTTCATGGCAAATAGATGAAGAAACAATGGAAAGAGTGACAGACTTTATTTTGGGGGGGCTCTAAAATCACTGCAGATAGTGACTACAGCCATGAAATTTAAAAAATGCCCCTCAGAAGAAAACTTATGAACAAACTAGATATCATATTAAAATGCAGAGACATTACTTTGGCAACAAATGTCAATCTAGTCAAAGCTATGGTTTTGCTGGTAGTCATGTATGGATGTGAGAGTTGGACTATAAAGAAATCTGAGTGCAAAAAATGGATGCTTTTAAACTATGGTGTTGGAGAGACTCTTGAGAGTCCCTTGGACTGCAAGAAGATCCAAACAGTCCATCAAAAAGAAATCATTCCTGAATATGAATTGGAAGGACTGATGCTGAAGCTGAAACTCCAATACTCTTGCTACGTAATATGAAGAACTGACTCATTGGTAAAGATGCCAGCAAAATTGAAGGCGGGAGAAGAAGGGAATGACAGAGGATGAAATGGTTGGATGGCATCACTGACTGTATGGGCTTGAGTCTGAGTAAGCTCTGGGAGTTGGTGATGGACAGGGAAGTTTGGTGTGTTGTAGTCCATTGGGTTGCAAAGATTTGGACATGACTGAGAAACTGAACTGAACTGAACTGAAGAATGACCTTTGGAAGTGGGAGTGAGAGCAGTACATGAGCTCTATTGAATATTGTGAATCTTAAAGGAAATCCGGTTTTGTTAAGAAAATTCCTATTATGAAAGTAGAAATGATACAATGTAGAAAGGTCACCTAATAATATTGAACAGATTTTGGGGATAAACAGAGAAGACTCAGTGAAATGAGCTCTGATGACGTCTGCAGTGGCAGGTTATGTAGGCACAGCCAAGCCAGACAAGAACAGTTTTCATGCAAGATTGGTCTTCCTAACAAGGCTATTAAGGCCTCTTATGATTTTGATTCCTGAAATATTTTTCACTACTGCAGAAGAGGCAATAGTTTATCCTTAATCTCTTTGAGTTTTTTTTTTTTTTTTCCTTGATGGAGTCTGAGAATTAAACTGATTTAAGCCATCAACAGAAGAAAGGCATACACATTTATTTAATGTAGGTTTATATGATATGGGATCCTTCACAAGAAATGAACACCCCTAAGAAATGGTGAAGCCTGGATGATTTTATATTAGGTTGAACAGAGGCAATTGTGGAAAAGTAAGTAAACCATGCTTTTTGTTGTTCAGTCACAGTCATGTCTGACTCTTTGTGACCCCATGGACTGTGTAGTCTGCCAGGCTCCTCTGTTCTTGGGATTTGCCAGTCAAGAATACTGGAGTGGGCTGCCATTGCTTTTTCAGGGTATCTTCCCAACCCAGGGATTAAATTTGTCCTCTGCATTGGCAGGAGGACTCTTTGCCACTGGGCCACTAAGGAAGTCCAAGTAAACTGTATGGGGAGGCTAAAGGAAGATAAGAATGCAATTATTTTAACAAAGTCTGATCTGTATAGAAGTCTCTTAGTCTCAACTTCTCCTTCTTAATGATAAGAATGTTACGTTTCTAATATAGGGAGGACATCTTCCACACAGGAATTCCATCTTGTACTTTTCAAAAAAGGAAAAGATCAAAATGGTTTTCTTATATTTGTTTTTTCTCAATTGCCTTTAAACCAAAACAGTCAATCTGCCAGAGCAGCTTATCTTGAAGTGATGTATTCAGAACTTCTTTGCTACATGCCCAGCAAACAAAGGAATTATCCCCAAAGAAACTCTTNAAAGATTTGGACATGACTGAGAAACTGAACTGAACTGAACTGAAGAATGACCTTTGGAAGTGGGAGTGAGAGCAGTACATGAGCTCTATTGAATATTGTGAATCTTAAAGGAAATCCGGTTTTGTTAAGAAAATTCCTATTATGAAAGTAGAAATGATACAATGTAGAAAGGTCACCTAATAATATTGAACAGATTTTGGGGATAAACAGAGAAGACTCAGTGAAATGAGCTCTGATGACGTCTGCAGTGGCAGGTTATGTAGGCACAGCCAAGCCAGACAAGAACAGTTTTCATGCAAGACTGGTCTTCCTAACAAGGCTATTAGGGCCTCTTATGATTTTGATTCCTGAAATATTTTTCACTACTGCAGAAGAGGCAATAGCTTATCCTTAATCTCTTTGAGTTTTTTTTTTTTTCTTGATGGAGTCTGAGAATTAAACTGATTTAAGCCATCAACAGAAGAAAGGCATACACATTTATTTAATGTAGGTTTATATGATATGGGATCCTTCACAAGAAATGAACACCCCTAAGAAATGGTGAAGCCTGGATGATTTTATATTAGGTTGAACAGAGGCAATTGTGGAAAAGTAAGTAAACCATGCTTTTTGTTGTTCAGTCACAGTCATGTCTGACTCTTTGTGACCCCATGGACTGTGTAGTCTGCCAGGCTCCTCTGTTCTTGGGATTTGCCAGTCAAGAATACTGGAGTGGGCTGCCATTGCTTTTTCAGGGTATCTTCCCAACCCAGGGATTAAATTTGTCCTCTGCATTGGCAGGAGGACTCTTTGCCACTGGGCCACTAAGGAAGTCCAAGTAAACTGTATGGGGAGGCTAAAGGAAGATAAGAATGCAATTATTTTAACAAAGTCTGATCTGTATAGAAGTCTCTTAGTCTCAACTTCTCCTTCTTAATGATAAGAATGTTACGTTTCTAATATAGGGAGGACATCTTCCACACAGGAATTCCATCTCGTACTTTTCAAAAAAGGAAAAGATCAAAATGGTTTTCTTATATTTGTTTTTTCTCAATTGCCTTTAAACCAAAACAGTCAATCTGCCAGAGCAGCTTATCTTGAAGTGATGTATTCAGAACTTCTTTGCTACATGCCCAGCAAACAAAGGAATTATCCCCAAAGAAACTCTTGAAATGAGCCAAATGTGTGATGTTTTATTACCTTATTTTGTGTCCCAAGTTCCTAGTATTTACTGAACACTTAATACATATGCATTAAATTAACTAAGGACAAAAGCATTACTAGGGCTAAAAATCATCATTACATTTTGACAAATTCAAGAAAATATAATCATTTCAAACTCAGATGCATCTAATAAATTAGCTAATATATATAAAGAAAATTTGATAAAAGATCACAGAGAAGTTAACATATCTATCATAGTGACAATAAAGTCTCCCAAAATCTATCTATAAATTCAATGTAAATCAGATAAAATTTTCTGAAATATTTTTCTACACATGACAAAGCAACATGCTAAGAATAGACAAGTTAATCTCAAAAAAGAGCAAGATGAGATTACTTTCCCTACCCAGTGTCAATAACATCAACATTTACCTTCATTTGAGGAGAAAAATGACAGAAAAATTATCCAACATAATTTATTAGAGGGGCTTTGAGGTGGTACAGTAGTAAAAATATCCTCCTGCCAATGAAAGAGATGCTAGAGACAGGGTTTGATCTTAAGGTGGGGTGAGTCCCCTGGAGGAGGAAATGGCAACTCACTCCAATACTTTTCCATGCAAAATTCCATGGACACAGGAGTTTGGCGGGCTACAGTCCATAGGCCCGCAAAGAGTCAGACACAGTTGAGTGACTGAACACACACACACAATTTATTAGAATCTTGAGATTCAAAAGGATGATTTTAAAAGTTCCTGGGGATGGCATAAATCATTTTGTTAAATAATACTGAAATAACTCATATCTACATGGTCAAGAAGCAACAGTTAGAACCAGACATGGAACAACAGACTGGTTAAAAATTGGGGAAGGAGTACATCAAGGCTGTATATTGTCACCTTGCTTATTTAACTTATATGCAGAGTACACCATGAAACATGTCAGCCTGGATGAAACACAAGCTGGAATCAAGATTGCTGGGAGAAATATCAATAACCTCAGATATACAGATGACACCACCTTTATGGCAGAAAGCAAAGAAGAACTAAAGAGCCTCTTCATGAAGGTGAAAGAGGAGAATGAAAAAGCTGCCTTAAAACCCAACATTCAAAAAACTAAGATCATGGCATCTGGTCCCATGACTTCATGGCAAATAGATGGGAAAATAGTGGAAACAACAACAGACATCATTTTCTTGATCTCCAAAATCGCTGCAGATGGTGACTGCAGCCATAATATTAAAAGATATTTGCTCCTTGGAAGAAAAGATATGGCAAACCTAGACAGTGTATCAAAAAGCAAAAATATTACTTTGCCAGTAAAAGTCCATATAGAAAAAGCTATGGTTTTTTAGTAGTCATACATGGATGTGAGAGTTGGACTATAAAGAAGATACCAAAGAATTGATGCTTTTGAACTAAGGTGTTTGAGAAGACTCTGAGAGTCCTTTGGACTGCAAGGAGATCAAACCAGTTCATCCTAAAGGAAATCAATGCTGAATATTCATTGGAAGGACTGATGCTGAAGCTGAAACTCCAATACTTTGGCCACTTGATATGAGGAGCTGACTCATTAGAAAAGACCCTGATGCTGGGAAAGAGTGAAGGCAGGAAGAGAAAGGGATGACAGTGAACAAGATGGTTGGATGGTATCACCTACTCAGTGGACATGAGTTCAAGCAATCTCCAGGAGATCGTGAAGTACAGGGCAGCCTGGTGTGCTATAATCCATGAGGTTGCAATGAGTCAGACATGATTGAGCAACTAAACAACAACGAATCTGCATGCAAAAATCTATTCCAGATGGAATAAGGACATTGAGACAAAACTTTGAAATATTNGATCGTGAAGTACAGGGCAGCCTGGTGTGCTATAGTCCATGAGGTTGCAATGAGTCAGACATGATTGAGCAACTAAACAACAACGAATCTGCATGCAAAAATCTATTCCAGATGGAATAAGGACATTGAGACAAAACTTTGAAATATTTAAACAAACAAATAAAAGAATATCTTTATAACTTTTGAATTGGGAAGGATTTCATTAACAACTTACAAAGAAACCTATCCTAAAATTTTGACCAATTTGTCTACCTAAAAATTAAGAACTTCTGTTTACCAAAAGACTTCATGAAAAAATTAGAATATATTTTCAAAAGAGAATTGTTACCTAGAAATGAAAAGGGACTCTCACAAATCAACATTAAGAAGACAATAGGAAAGAGTAATGAGTAAGCCTAAAAATATTGTTCAATCTCACTCGTAATTAAAAACTGAAAATTGAAATTTATTACTATTTTTCAGACTTAGATGAAAGATGTTTGGCATTACCAAAATTTGTAGAGGATGCTGATCAACTATTATGTACTACTGATTGAAATGAAGTTGTCTTAGCCACAGGTAAAGTATTTTAATATGAATAAAATGTTAATATTTTATATTATATTATAAAACAGAATATTTTTATAATGGTTCCACAAATTTCACAAATAAGGATGTTTATCCTTATTAGAATATAAACTCCATGAGGATCAGGGAACTGTGTGTATGTGTGTTTTCTACTGAAAGAGTAACTAGCAGCCAGTAGGTGTTCAATAAATATGTGCTAAATGAAAGAAGAATTAGGAAAACCACCACATATTTGCTCAGAAGGCAAGATAAAATATTTCAAAACAAAATATGTTTCAAAGTAAGAAGTAATATACTATAGATAATATTGTGTTCAAAAAATAATTTGACTGAAAACAGGTCTCAGAAAATTACATATAGTGTATTAGTTTTCTGGANCAGGACAGTTTTCAGAGTCAGTGCTGCTTCTGAGGGAAGATAAGTTTTAGGTCTTATCTTGCTCACAACAACAGTGAATGTTGCATTGCATTTCAAGTATTGCATCAATTCAACCAAAAACTTCATATAATTTCAGGTATGAATTACTGTTCTCTAATTATGAGCCTAATTATCTTTTTATATTCTGCGTCAGTTCATTAAAGCTGTGCCACTTGGTGACTACTCTTTTATCTTCTTCAGTACATCGGTTGTCACAATGCTCCTTTTCATGTACTAAATTGAGGTTTGCCTACAGCCAGCAGTTGGCTCTTTTATACATTTTGATGTCTCTGTAGCCTGAGTGTATTTGCTGTAGTTTGGGAAATCTTTAAAGACTTTAAGAAAATAATTGGTAAGCTACCACTAGCAATACAAAATTGTATTCTAACACTATCAAAAAAAATATAAATCTTCAAGGACTAAAAGCTTTCTCTTTTTTTTACTAAAGAGAAAACTACATGGCTTTGGATATTTATCTATCCTAAAGTAATTTTGAAGGTAAGAAATATCATGAGTAGGTCTGTTTGGTCTTGATATATACATTAAAGTAGAAACAAGAAAAGGGAGAATGTGCAAAGTAATAAAGTGATTTTGAAAAAAAAATGTCTACTTTTATCATTAGTGGTTGGTTTGAATTGTGGCTTTCAAAAGCCACATCCTAGGCTTTTAGGTTAGCTGAAGGCTGTACCCTAAACTGGGCTTCCCAGGTGGTTCAGATGATAAAGCGTGTGCCTGCAATGCAGGAGACCCAAGTTTGATCCCTGGGTCAGGAAGATTCCCCTAGAAGAGGGCATGGCAACCCACTCCAGTATTCTTGCCTGGAGAATTTCATGGACAGAGGTGCCTGAGGGGTTACAGTCCGTGGACTCGCAAAGAGTCAGACACGACTGAGCAACTAATGACACTTTCACACATGAACACACGTCTTAACATAGGGGTTAGGTACACATCATAACCCCTAGCACCAGCAAACATAGTCTTATTTGGAATGAAATTCTTACTAGCCATATTCTTCTCTTGAAGGATTACTTCATTTCATATAAGCTCAATTAAAATATGATTTTCAATATTTGAAAGTGAATAGTGTTTGGAAAAGTCTTTAAAGAATGAGTTATTAATTTTATTCTTTTGCATTATGTCATCTACCTCCATGAGACATATTTTTCGTCTAAAGAGAAAACAATGAATAAGCTATTTCAGAAGATTACATTCAAAGCTGTTGAAGAATATACTACTATCACTCATTCGTTCAATGTTTTGTATCTTAAAAAGAACATTTGTTTTATCTGGAAAGAAAGCTCAGGCATAAATCATTCTATGTTACTGATGTTGAAGCTGAGATTTTTCATTTATGCAGTGATTAAATATTTACTGAGCACCTACTGTGTACCATTTTACATGGTAGAGAGACAATAGGGAATACACAAACAATCCTCATTAATCTTACATTCTATTGCAGGTAAAGGAAGGACTTTCAATAAACATGTCAGATACAATATTATTCTTTTGTTAGAGCATGTATTGTTAGTTTAAGGAGCACAAAGCACTGTGTTAGAAGGGCTGAAAATTAAAATGGAATGGCCATATCTCTGATAAGTTCTTTAGGAAGGTGGTGAAAGGAGTCATAAAGATACATGGGAGAAATCCTTTTGAAAAGTAATAAGCAGTTAGTCTTAAGACCTGTGCCTGATACATTCAAGGAATAGCAAGAAGGCCAGTGAGAGCAAAGAGAGTACAGTAGTTGATGAAGTCAAAGAGGTAGTAAGTTGAGGATAGATATGGTTTTTATGCCATTTGATGATTTCTGATTTTTTTCTAAATGAAATCTAAAACTATTGAAAGTTTTAACTAAAAGTGATACAATCTAGCTTATAACTTAAAAGAAATGATTTCTGTACAGTATAGAAACAGGTGGTAGGTGTGAAAGCCAGACTCAGGAAAATCAGGAGGCTCTTGGCATAATGTAAGTTCTGGTAATTTCCACTAGAATAGTAGGTGGTAAAAAATGGTGAAATAAAACATGATTTACTGATGAGTAGGATTTGGGGTGTAAGAAGGAGAAGATTCAAACATGACTTCAAATTTTTCAACTTGTCTAACTGGAAATATGAAGCTGATAATAACTGGAATCATAATGATATTAGATAAAGTGGGCTTGGAGGAGTAAAAAAATGGTCATGCTAGCTTTCAGATATCTATTTGATATATAAAATATTAGGTAGGCAGTCAGTTATATACTGGACTGAAATTCAAAGGAAAGGTCCTGGCCAGAGATATATTTTGGGGAATCATTAGCATATGGATAATATTTAAGTACATACAGCGAACATCTATAGAGTGATGTAAATATAGAAGAGAAGAGCCTGAAGGATTGAATATAAGACACTCCAAAGTTTGACTTTAAGAGTGATATTGGATAAAAACCATAATTTCGTAGTTTTAGAAAGCCAGTCCAAAAAAGGAAAAAAGTTCTTAAGGGTGAAGGTAGATTGACTTGATTGCTAACAGGTCAAGTATTACAATAGCTATTAATTGAGTATTGGATTTAGCAATGTAGAGGTTACTGCTGACATGACAAGAAGAAGTTTATTGGAGTGTTAGGTGCAAAATCAATATTGGAGTGGATTCAATGGACAATGGGCAGAGGAAAGGAAAAATATTGACAATACTTTCAAAGGATTTAGCTGTAAAGTGGAGCAGAAAAATAGATGAGTGACTGTGTCAACATGATTTTTTTAAGGCAAATTAGCAAGACAATGTCTCATAACAAGGATGCAGCAGAGAGACAAAACAGATACAGATACAGACAAAACAGATACAGAAATGAAATAGAAAAGTTGTAATGATGCACTAGAGAGGTAAGAAGAAATGAATTTTATACTAGGAGAGAAATGTTTGGCATTAAATAGGATCATAATCAGTTCAACTTCAGTAACAAAAAAGCAGCCACTGTATGAGACCAGATGATAGCAGGTGCCAAGGTAAAAAAAAACTGGGAATTTCTTTCTGGTTACTTTGTTTTCCTAGTGAAATAACCTGTGTGTGTGCTAAGTGGCTTCAGTCATGTCTGACTCTTTGCAACCCTATGGACTGTAGCCCACCAGGCTCCTCTGTTCAAGGAGTTCTCCAGGTAAGAATACTGGAGTGGGTTGCCACACCCTCCTCTAGGGGATCTTCCCGACCCAAGATCAGACCTAAGTCACTTACATCTCTTGCACTGGAAGGTGGATTCTTTACCACTTGAACTAGCTGGGACAAGATGATAAAATNTACTGGAGTGGGTTGCCACACCCTCCTCTAGGGGATCTTCCCGACCCAAGATCAGACCTAAGTCACTTACATCTCTTGCACTGGAAGGTGGATTCTTTACCACTTGAACTAGCTGGGACAAGATGATAAAATGAGAACAAAGAGAAAGAGGAAGTAGAGTAGTTTAGATGAGGAGAGAATAAAGTGAAATGTTCCTTGAGGCAGATGAGGGAGTAAATGAATGAAGGAACATGGTATTTGAAGTACACCTGAGGTTCCTGGTCTTGAATCTTAAAAGGAGGCTAGTCAGAGTACTTCTTCAGTCGGGTTCAGCCCTACAGGAGCACATACCAAGAATGTGAAGAGGCTCCAATGCAGGATCCCACCTTGCCTTTAGTTGTCATGTCCTGTTAGTCTCCTATGGTCAGCCTCAGTTTGTTTTGTTTGTCTTACACACCTTTGATGCTACTGGACATTTATTTTGTACAGGGTCTCTGAATTTGAATCTGTACGGTGTTTTCTAGGGATTAGATTACGTATTTTTGCCAGAAATACCATATGAATGAAGTTGCACCCTTTTCAGGCCACCATATGAGGGGGTATATGATATCAACATCACTTACTAGTTGTGACACTGACTTTAATTTCTTGCTTTAACTGGTGTCTGCCAGATTTATCCACTATAGAATTGTTATTTCCATACTTGCAAAAAGAACCAGGTATGGGGATATTTTGAGTCCAAGCATAGATCCCATATACCATCATAATTTTGCCCACTAACTTTAGCATCATCTTTCAATGATTCTTGCCTATAATTCTCATATTTATTTAGTCAATTATTTATATCTGAAGGATATAAGTATATAGAATGCACATATAAAATAAATAGTATATAGAATATATTCTATGGAATACAATGATGCTTTTGAACTGTGGTGTTGGAGAAGACTCTTGAGAGTCCCTTGGACTGCAAAGAGATCCAACCAGTCCATCCTAAAGGAGATCAGTCCTGGGTGTTCATTGAAAGGATTGATGTTGAAGCTGAAACTCCAATAGTTTTGCCACCTGATGTGAAGAGCTGACTTATTTGAAAAGACCCTGATGCTGGGAAAGATTGAAGGTGAGAGGAGAAGGGGACAACAGAGGATGCGATGGCTGGATGGCATCACTGACTCAATGGACATGAGTTTGGATAAACTCCGGAAATTGGTGATGGACAGGAAGGTCTGGTGTGTTGCAGTCCATGGGGTCTCAAAGAGTCAGACACGATTGAGAAACTGAACTGAATACAATGAAATATTATATTAATGAAATACTATATCTACACTGCTGATCAAACTGTTCCATTTTTGGCTATTAGCTCCTTCAGGTTATCCCAACATGCCTCAATCCTTTCTTGAGCTCTTGCTCACTTTTTGGAATCACAGCATATTTCAAACTCATGTATTTTCCCTGCCTCAACTCTGGAATCAGTCATTTTTCCAATGATCCCTTCTTCCTTTTATTTATAAATGATATTTAGAAACCAAAATCTGGTTGTTAGTTGTACACATTACTTGAAGGCCCTGTCAATGGACAGAGCTAGGAAACTTATTATTTATTTTATATCATATGTTTTTATATGTGTATACAGCCATGAGTTCATACCAACACCTCTGATTCTGATTTAATGCTCCAGGTTTTATTTAAGCATTCTCTCTTTCAATATGTATCACTCATTTCCCCCATAGTGAAAAATTTACCTCTCACTGTTCAAAATGGATTTACTTAATCTTTTTAAGTTATAAAGTAGTTTCAGAATTGCTATTCCACATCCCCTATGGTTGGGGAGGGGTACTAACTAGAGCATATTTGTATATAGTGCCCTTGTATTTAGCTTTACACTGTACGGCTGAAATTCTGTTTTCCAAAGTTCGTTTAATTGTTTTCTTCCCACCTACTTAGTTTTGCTTATGTTACTCATTTATGATACAAATAAATTGACATGCTATTCTTTGTAATGCACTTTAGATTTCTCCCACCTCCTAGTTGACTTAGAATATTTATTATTGTGAAATGTGAACCATTTCAATGGTTCTAAATATCAGAGTGATAAACAAACATAGATCCATTCTCCCTTCATCCCTATTGAAACATTATCATTTCCTTAATTCTTTCTAACCTATACCCACCTACATCTTCAGATAATCAATCTAATTAGTTCTGGCTTATCAGTCTCACATTTCTTTTGCACAGATAAGTGAATGAATGATTTCTTATATTACTTTTTTCTTATATAAAAGATACTGTACAGTAGATACCCTTTAGTATTTTCTTTTCACAATATACAGTTTGCTTTGTTTTTACAATATATGAAATGATTTCAGATATATCAGTCCATAGATATGCTCCTCATTCTTTCTAAAGCTTCCTAACACTCCTTTATTAGAAGGAATCATAGTTCATCAATCATTGTATGTATGAAAATTTAGAGATGAATTAATTTTTAGTTAGTGTTACAATTTTGCTAAGTAAGATAGTTTATGTGGTTCACACTTTTGTGGTTATATATTTGTTCCCCTTCCTAGGAGAAGGATTTCATTTTCTTGCCCCTTTGATGTAAGGAGAGGTGTTGTGGTCCTTTGGTTAATGACATGCATGTGAAGTAAAATGTGTGATTTCTGAGTAGGCGTTTTAGGAGCCAGCTCATGGTCCACCATGCCTTTTTATTCCTTTGCCACAACATGGGCTTGTTAGGGTTTACTCTGTCAGCCTGGATTCTGGAATAAAGATAGTGTGGAGCAAAACTGCATCCTAGACATGGCAGTTGTGAAAAGTGACAAAAAAAAATAAACCATTGGGGCTATATCCCAGTGAGATTTGAGGATCATGCATTACTACAATGTAAACTTGTACATTAAATGTTCACATGAGCATTTTAAATAATGGGAAACAATGAAAACTATGAAAATGTCTATCAATGGTGAATGGGATGGACAAAATATGATGCATCCACACAAGAGAATATAATTTATCAGTAAAACAGAAAGGCTACTGAAACATAATGTAACATGAATGAATTTCAAAATGTTATGCTAAGTGAAAGGAGCCAGACATAAAGGTAACATATATGGTAACATATATGATATGATTTCATTTATATGAAATGTTCATATAAAAATAGCTAAATTTGTCCATTTCTAAAATAGATGAATAGCTTACACAACTCAATAATAAAAAACCAAGCAACCAAATCAAAAAATGGACAGAAGACTTAAACAGGTATTTCTCCAAAAAAGACATACAGATAATCAACAGATGCATGAAGAGACAGATACTCAACATCACTAATTATTAGAGAAATGAAAATCAAAACTCTCGTGAGGTATCACCTCACATCAGTCAGAATGATTATCATCAAAAAGTCTGAAAATAACATATGCTGGAGAGGGTGTGGAGAAAAGGGAACTCTCATACACTGTTGGTGGGAATGTACATTGGTGTTGCCACTACAGAAAACAGTATGGCGCTATCTCAAAAAACTCAAAGAGTTATTGTATGATCCTGCAATCCCACCCTTGGACATATATCTAGACAAAACTATGATTCAAAGTTACATGCACCTCTATGTTCATACCAGCACTAGTCACAATAGACAAGATGTGGAAACAACCCAGATGTCCATTGACAGATGAATAGATGAATAAGAAGTGGTAAATATATACATTGGAGCACTACTCATCCATAAAAAAGAATGAAATAATGCCATTTGCAGCCACATAATTGCAAATAGAGATTACCATGCTAAGTGAAGCAAGTCAGAAAGAGAAAGACAAATACCATATAATTTCACTTACATGTGGAATCTAAAGTATGACACAAATGAGCTTGTCTGTGAAATCTGCCTGAACAGACTCACAGATGTAGAGAACAGACTTGTCGCTGAGGGAGAGGTGAGTAGAATAGGTTGGGAGTATGGTACTAGCAGATACAAACTATTATATATAGAATAAGTAAATAACAAGGTTCTACTTATAGCATGGGGAACTATATTCAATATCCTAAGATAAACCATAACAGAAAAGAACACGAAAAAGAATATATACATACACATATATAACTGAATCACTTTTCTGTACTGCAGAAATTAAAACAACCTTGTAAACTTCATTGTATACTTCAATAAAATAAGTTTTAAAAATATATATCTAAATCTATAGTGAAAGAAGTAGATTAGTATTTGATAGTGTTTGGCACTGGAGGCAGGGAAAAATAATTGCAAATTGGCATACAGTTTCTTCTTGGAGTAAAGAAAATGTTCTAATTAAATTGTGATTATTGTTGTACAACTCAAATTTACTAAAAATCATGGACTTTCACACTCAAAATAAGTTAATCATATAATATGCAAATCATACTCCATCTGGTAGATAAAATAATGACTCTCAGAGATATCTAGATTTTAAGCCCTGGAAACTGTGAATGTTACCATGTATGACAAGTGGAACTTTGCAAAGAAGTTCACTATCTTGAGATGGGAAGATTCTCCTGAATTACTTAAGCAGTCTCTAAATGTAAGCACAAGTATCTTAACAAGATGAATACAGAGAAAATTTTGATGACAGAAGCACAGAGAGCGAGATGACAGTGAATGCAGAGACTGGAGTACTGCGGCCACCAACCAAGGAATGCTAGCAGACACCAGAAGTGGAAAGAAGTGAGAGACACACCCTCCCCTGGACCTTCTGGAAGAAGCCAGCCCTGCAGAAGCCTTGACTTTGTGGTATTGGTAGAGAACTAGATACACAGGTCAAGAGAACACAGAGTACCCAGAAACAGACCTCCATAAACATTCAAACGGTTTTTACAAAGTTAAAAGCAATTCAGTGAAGGAAAGATCACTTTTTCAACAAAAGATACTGAAGCAGCTAGATATCCATAGGGGAAATATCATTCCCTGAACAAAAAGACCTTTGACTTAAATTTATAACATAAAACTATAAAACTTTTGGGAAAAAGGAGGAATATCTTTAAAATTTAGGACTAGGCAAAGAGTCCTTGGAATTGGTACCAAAGCATCATTCATATGTAGAAATACTAATAAGCTGCCTGTGTCAAAATTGTAAAATTTTGCTCTGCAATAGATCCTGTTAATAGAATGAGAAAGTAGCTTTAGAATGGGAAGAGACATTGTCAAACCACATACCTGATTAGGACCAATATCTCAAATATAAAAATTATCAAAACTCGAGAGTGAAATATATATATATATATACACACACACATTAAAAATGAGCAAAATATATGAAGAGATATTTTACTAAAGGTATTAATAACATACAAAGGTTAAATACATTAAAACGTTCTCAAAATTATTAGCCATTCAGTTCAGTTCAGTCGCTCAATAGTGTCTGACTCTTTGCGACCCCATGAATCGCAACACGCCAGGACTCCCTGTCCATCACCAACTCCGAGTTCACTCAGAGTCATGTCCGTCGAGTCAGTGATGCCATCCAGCCATCTCATCCTCTGTTGTTCCCTTCTCCTCCTGCTCCTAATAACCTCCCACCATCAGATTCTTTTCCAGTGAGTCAACTCTTTGCATGAGGTGGCCAAAGTACTGGAGTTTCAGCTTTAGCATCAGTACTTCCAAAGAAATCCCAGGGCTGATCTCCTTCAGAATGGACTGGTTGGATCTCCTTGCAGTCCAAGGGACTCTCAAGAGTCTTCTCCAACATGACAGTTCAAAAGCATCAGTTCTTCGGTGCTCAGCCTTCTTCACAGTCCAACTCTCACATTCATACATGACCACAGGAAAAAACATAGCCTTGACTAGACGGACCTTAGTTGGCAAAGTAATGTCTCTTCTTTTCAATATGCTATCTAGGTTGGTCATAACTTTTCTTCCAAGGAGTAAGCATCTTTTAATTTCATGGCTACAGTCAACATCTGCAGTGATTTTGGAGCCCCCAAAAATAAAGTCTGACACTGTTTCCACTGTTTCCCTATCTATTTCCCATGAAGTGATGGGACCAGATGCTATGATCTTAGTTTTCTGAATGTTGAGCTTTAAGCCAACCTTTTCACTTTCCTCTTTCACTTTCATCAAGAAGCTTTTTAGTTCCTCTTCACTTTCTGCCATAA
>SJYW01031661.1:227321-240628 GCA_006410735.1 Raphicerus campestris | reverse complement strand
ATCCCTGGGTCAGGAAGATCCCCTGGAGAAGGAAATGGCAATCCACTCCAGTACTATTGCTTGGAAAGTCCCATGGACAGAGGAGCCTGGTAGGCTACAGCCCAGGGGTCACAAAGAGTAGAACATGACTGAGCGACTTCACTCACTTCATTCACTTGGCACCTAAATGAATATTCAGAAAAATGTACCATATGAAAAAGGCCAAACTCAAAATACTACATGATGTATGATCCAACTTTCAGAAAATTCTTGAAATGACAAAATTATAAAAATGGAGAAAAGATTAGCTGTTGTCTTTAGTTAAAGAGGGGCTAGGGGGAGGGGAAGTGAGTGTGGCTATATAAGGAAAACATTAAAGATCTTTGTGACAATGGAAATGTTCTGTATTTTGATTGTATCTATGCTAATATCCAGATGTGTTATTATTCTTTAGTTCTTCAAAGCATTACCAAAGGGGAAACTGAGTATGGAGTACATGGGATACTGTATTATTTCTTAGAACTTCATGGGAATATGTACAATTATTTCAAAATAAAAAGGTTTAATTAAGAAGCTATTACAAAGAAGAGAATAAAGAAACCAGTCAGAAAAGAAGAGAAGCTACTTACAGTTTATGTATCTAATGATGTTTTCTGCCAGGAATAAACAACAGACTCCTAACCATTAGTAAAGAAAGACTGTCAATTAAGTACAAAACTAGGGAAAAAACTTAAGCACATCCTCCACCATAAGTATATCCACATAGTTAATAAAATCATGAAAAAGTTCTAAACATCACGGATAAGAAGGAAAAAGCAAATGAAGCCCACAGTTTTATACATCTACATACCACTACAATGGCTAAAATTAAAATTGACAATATTGATATTGTTGACGATAAGGAGCAAGAGGAATGCATACATTGCTATGAGAACAAAAATAACTTTTGTAAAGCTGTTTGAGATAGAACTATAATTGGACATTTGTCACCTAGAAAGTTTATAGTTTTAAATATTAATTTAAAAGGATGAATGCACACGAGTACCAAAATACACATATAAGATTATGTAGAAGATCCCTTTTGTAATCAATCTAAGCTGGGGAAAAAAACCAAACATCCATCTATACTAGAAAGGATAATAACTTGGGATATATTCCAACAGTAAAACCCTATATATTTCAACAGTAATAATGAACAAGCTATAATAGCATAAAATAGCATGGATTAATCTTACTAATATAATAAATATGAAGGAATAATCATTAAGAAAGATATACTGTCTCCTTCTTTTAATATAAAGGTCAAAGTCAGGCAAAACTAAATTATGATATAGAAGCCAAGTTAATAGTTACCTCTGGCACTTAGGGTGGAGATTTGAGGTAGCTCAAAGGGAACTTCTGGATTGTTACCTTGAGCTGTATTGTTACATATCACCCAGGAGGCCTTCAAGGCTTGTAGTTACCCAGCCTCAAGATGGAAGAAATAGCCTAGACAATGAGAGAGACATCAATGACTTATTGTAAAGGGGGAATCTTACACAAAGTGTCCTGGAGCAACACCATACCATGTGGGGCAGACAGTGAGCAGCACATGGCAGCAGTCTTTACTACTGGGCGAGAAAGAAGCTACCATTTATATGAGGAAGTGATGGTCAAGTTTACTTGTCAATTTCCAGGGAAGTCAGCAGCCGCAGCAGAGGGCAAAGGCCTGTGGGCAGTTACTGACTGAGCCCTATAATTAAGAAGACGATCATCAGGTGAGTGAAGCCGGAACTCACTGAACAGGGAAAGTACAGAGAGCAAGAGAATACCCATCTGAAATGGCTAACCATTCAGTATTAATAATTTGTGCATTTTCATATATATACTGTACCTCAATGAAAATTTGACAAAGTAAAAGTCAATCATGTATTTGGATTAAAAAATATATCTTACCAAGCCAAAAAAATTAAAAAGACCATTATATAACTTTTATTTTCTGATGATAGTCAAATACAATTAAATATAACTTCTGAACTACTGGAAATGAAGCATTTCATCACATACAATTTAGATTAAAATAGGAATAAAGATTATAANTCTTACCAAGCCAAAAAAATTAAAAAGACCATTGTATAACTTTTATTTTCTAATGATAGTCAAATACAATTAAATATAACTTCTGAACTACTGGAAATGAAGCATTTCATCACATACAATTTAGATTAAAATAGGAATAAAGATATAACCCTTTGAAAGAAATGAAAATTGTCTTTTATGATACCATAATTGTGGTTCACAGTGAAACTTGTACTCATAGGAAAATGTTAGAGATTTATTTCACTTATTTTTTTTTTAAAGGAAAATATATACACAAAGCTGAAACTAATAAGGTAGGAAAGAAACAATTCATACAAAATTTGGTTAATGTAATGTTTTTTAAAAAGATAAAGAAAACAAATAAATTGCCAATGATCTCATGATGAAAGGAAGGGGAGAGAAACTATACAGTCATGCTAATGAAGATGCACCATAAACTACACTGGAAGCGCTACACTGAGCTCTCTCAACACAAATCTGAAAGTCCAAAGAAAAGGAGTGGCTTTCTAGGTAAATTTAAATTACTAAAATAAACTCAAGAAGATGTTAAAAAAAACCTCAAAAAGGCCTTAACAAATGAGAAAATAACTAAAGATCAACCTTAAAACAGGCATGGGCACCTGACAGTTTCACAGCTGAATCCTATCTTATATTTAATTGATTTGTAGATCTTTAACAACTGTTAAAGCGATATTCAACAGTAGAAAAGATGGAAATCTAATTTCAATTTTCAGGGACTAGAAAAGAAATAGTGTGATCTCACATATGTAAACATAGATATAGAAAGAATATAATTTTTAAGTATGATTTTTACAAACAGGAACCTCCAAAACCTTCAGAATAAAAATAAAGGAGAATATTGTACTATGGATTAATTAATAATTAATAAAAACAGTATATTTGTTTTGTGCTGATAATAAACTCTAGGAATGAAATTTGGAAAAGATGGTATTTCAACCAAAAGGATAAATAAAAAATAATCAGTAAAACATTAAAGTTGTAAGGTGATCCTGCAAATTAAACACATTATCAACATTTATAATACATCAATCTACAAATATTTGAAAGACATAGGGAAATAAATATTGCCTAGCATCCAAAAGGAGTTTTTGAGTTAGATAAACAATAAATTCAGTATAGACTACCATAGCAGATGCCATAAAAAAGGGGGTAATATTTTGAGTTAATATATTTCTTGTTTTTAGTGTAAGAAAGCAATGTGTCTGGTCTGGCACTGAATTTAGGTGGGAACCTACTGAATGAATCTATGTTGTATAATTATTGAAGAACATTAATATGGCATTGTTAACATATCTTTGAAAACATAGAAAAGTTTCAAAATGATAGGTTGGGTATCTATTTGAAATTCTTATGGTTATGTTTGTTTCTTTTTGGGTCACACAGGAGCTCATGTGGTATAGCTTGCCATTCAAATAACCACATAAGGTTTTTTATTTTGCTTTAAGAACATATTCCTTTAAACCATCAAAGAATTCAAAGTGACTTAAATGTTTAAAACTTAAAACCAATTTTGGCTCTTATATTTATAATGATATTTATACCAACTTTTAGAAATGGAAATTTTCTATTGATGTGAAAGAAATCTGATTAAATATGAGTCTGTTCGCTTCCTAATGTTGGTTCATAAATTCCTAAATTGTTACCTAATCCTGGTTTGTGCTGAGTATTTTTTCTATTCTGANTTTTGCTTTAAGAACATATTCCTTTAAACCATCAAAGAATTCAAAGTGACTTAAATGTTTAAAACTTAAAACCAATTTTGGTTCTTATATTTATAATGATAGTTATACCAACTTTTAGCAATGGCAATTTTCTATTGATGTGAAAGAAATCTGATTAAACATGAGTCTGTTCACTTCCTAATGTTAGTTCATAAATTCCTAAATTGTTACCTAATCCTGGTTTGTGCTGAGTATTTTTTTCTATTCTGAAAAATCTTTTTAGATTATTTTTAAGGTTTTTCCTTTTATTCTTGCAATTTTACTTTTAATTATTTGTTAATATTCAATATCATGGTTTACTATCTGAATTCTTAAATTCAATCACTAAAATACGCACCACTAAATACTTTATTAATATTCAGTGTAACTTCAGACGTATTTTGTATTTGACAAAATATACAAAACCTTTCCAAAGTTTGATTTTTAAAAAAAATTCAGTAACAGACTTAAAACCTGTCTTTTTCCCTGGCAGTTATTGACCTTTCCTGCAAGAGATTATTAGTTAAAGGTCATCACCTTTTTATTTTGTTACCTTAAAGCTAAAGAATTTATTATCTCATCCTTAATACTATGGCAGATCATTTTCTTCATGGGCTGTGTAGTACATAAATAATGCACGATTTAAAGTCTTAGAATTCCTTTATCAGCAGAAAGCAAAGTACTTAAAAAAATCCTTTTCTGGCTTAAGGTAATGGTATACTTTTATGCTGAATCCACCCGAGGACTGGTGAACTGCTTATGTGTAAGAGACAAAACAAACCATAGACCCTGGACAGGTCTGAGCATCAGCCTATGACAGATTGAATCCACCCTCCTTAAAATCACAAGAAAAATGAATTGATAGAAATGCAATTATCACTTTTTAGAATTATAATTTGGATGAACTAACTTCTTTTATTTCCATTCCTGGTTTTCTGGCATGACTACCGACCCAACAAGAAAAAAAGAAATTTAAAAAATGGAAATGAAACTATTCAGTAAGAATGAAAAAAGTAGCTGCATAACCATGGTAGAAATGTTTTTGTAATTGGAAACAGAATGGCCACATTTATTTTCCTTAGTAGAGTTGAAATAAAATAGAGACAAGAAGGTCCTGACTGACAGAAATGTAACACATTTCTCAAATGCTACAAGTTCTATTACCACCCAGAGAAGGAGATATAAGAGTCAATTTTACACTTTTCCAAAATGCATGTACAGGAATACTGCCAAATAATTACATGGCACATTTTGACCTGCTTCAAGATGCTTATCAACAAACAGTTCAAAAGATCAGCAGTTCTGCCTCTAGAAATTCTGAGGCCTAATTAAACTTATTTATAAATTCTAAAAAAAAAAAAATTATTTTTAAAGCATTATTGAAAATTGGTTTATGCATTTAATTCCTAAGCCTCCCTAATTGTGACAGATGTTATGTAACTCAGAAAAAAATAAACAAAAGACATTAAAAACTTCAAGTGACTGGATCATTTTCTGTGTTAAATGTTTGAATGCCAAAATAATCCCATTAGCTGATATTGAAAAATAACAAGAAGAATAAAATTTCAGTGTAAAAGAGTATAAATGAAATTTCCTATGTATATAGTATAATGATTTAGGTGTTCAAATACAAATAAATACTTTTACTATGAAAAATGTTAAGAAACATTTTTCTGGCCTTATCTTTATTTCATGTCTTATTATGGGTCCAACTCATAACACAATAAAGAGAACTGCTGATATATTTCAAAAACCTTCAACAGATTTTAAAAAGCAAACAGTAAAACTTTTCAATGAACTATGATTGAAAGAAAAAAATTCAGCAAGCAAAATACACTGTGTTATGTGGCCCTTTCCTAAAGCTTTATAGAACATACAGAGTCACTAAAATCCCATCTGAAATAAAGAATAATTTACAACTTTTAACCAGTCAAACTAATTTAACACTCTCATTTAAAAATAAAAGAAAGTAATATCTTCTCTCTCCATATTTATTATTACCTGCAACAACAAAAATTGTAGTTCTACATTTTCTACCATAAAGTGTCAGGTTGGCATTTTGAATAATTTAATATAAGAAAATTAAATTGATATTATGGGGACAATTGTTGGTAGTTTACTACAAGCATTTTAATATAACAAAAAGATTTAGCAAATAATTATTTATCACTTAGTGTAGGAAGATAGGGCCTGGCAAACAAATAATGCAGATGTCGGATTAAAGAAACAATCCAATGGCAACAGACAAAGAAGTATCTATAACATAAATCATAATTAAATAGTAGATAAATAAACATAAAAAATAATGTCCCAAAAGGATTTGCAAGAAAGACAATTTGATGGACACAGGCAGGGGAATATATGAACGCTTAAATAGTTTCATGAGTATTGATTAGCTGGATTTTTTTTAGTGTGTGAGTGAAGGAGTAGTATGCTGAGGGACAAAAGTGATGGACTCAAATCTGGGTTTTATGGTTTTTCAGATAAATACGCATTTTTGTTTATTTACACAGGGACATATTGTCCTTCTAGTATGATATTTCCACCAGGCCCATTAAAACTTACCGTGCTAACCTCTGTTTCATACATTAACAACAAACAGGACATAACTCTTCTGCACGAAAGGAAACACATACTGAGAGTTGTTTGGAAAAAAAAAAAAAAGGGACGAAGAAGGAAAAACCTGATCTTTTGTAAATATTCTCTTAAGCATTTTGAAGAAACAGATCATTGACTTGGTGTAAAAGCTTTTCAAGTCTATCATGTGAACACGTATTTAACAATTTTGTAAATTTCCTATCAATGGTCCAATAGACTAGAAAGTCTTAGAACTTTTATAGTGTATCATGTAAATGCATATTTAGGAAACTTAAAAATTATAGATTATTGAATTTTGAGGCAAAGTAGCTATTACAGTTTATCAGTTAATTAAATATACTATTATGTGCTTAGTCGCTCAGTCGTGTCCAACTCTTCACGACCCCATGGACTGCAGCCCACCAGGCTCCTCCATCCATGGGACTCTCCAGGCAAGAGTACTGGAGTAGGGTGCCGTCACTTTCTCCGTTGATGGAGTGGGCAGTAGTAAAAGTGGCAGGTTAAGAAGAAGTAAGTGCAGTAAACTGGGGGAAACTTACAAAGTCCTCTTTGTTAGGATCCTCCTTTCTGTCTGTCTTCAGAGACAAGGATGCTCCTTTCCTTGGTATAGGCAGGCTTTCTCTCATAGGATAGTTTTATGACCTGACAAAGGGTACATGAGGAGGAGGTCAAAACCTGCTTTCTGCTTCTCTAACTCCTTCAACTTTAAATTCAATATGGGAAAGTGCCATATATGGGGGTAGCATGCCTTGAACTCCATCAGATGTATAAATACACCTGACTCTAATAACTTTGTAGATCTTTGCAAATGTTCGGAAATTTTCCAATAAACTACAAAATTGAATACTGTCAAAATTTTTCATTACATGTGACTTCAATTATAATCCAGGTAGTGATTTTGTATATATTCCTTTAATATGGAATAGTTTAAAATCTTTCTTCAAAAGACTTTCCTGTGTTAAAGTGTATTTCCTCTCTCTTGGTTAAGATTTTGGTATATTTTTATCTTTATGTCACTGATGACTTTAACTTTTATTTAACTCTAGATGGACTCATTTTTTCAGTGATAGTATTGCAATTATTTATGTTAAAACAGATATATTACTTGGACAAAAAATAGTCATTTAATTAAAAACCACATTATTTACCAGAAAGCCTATACTAGTAAAAGTAAAATCAAGGTATAATGTTCTTCTAAAATATCTTTTTAGGATGATATTTGCCCTAGGTGTCAGTTTTCTTTTGAATCCACATTTAATTTTAAGACAAGAACATACAAGCTCTGAATCAGACCATGTTTAATATATTTGTTGTTCAAACAACTACAACAAACAATTTCAGTGAAAAATTTGGCTTACATATGATACATAAAAATGTTTCATATTATTTAAATAGCTGCACAAAAGGAAAATGTTGGCATTTCCAAATAGAGAACATTTTAAACATACTTATTAAACTACCTTCTTAAGCTCTACAAGACATACTCAGTATTTCCACAAATTCTTCTTGGGTCAATACTTGATAGATAAGTGATCCTCTTTTTTTTTTTCTTCACACTTGAAGTATAAAATCTTTCTATCAAAAGAGATAACTGAAGTGTTTTGTTGACTTTTGTTATTTTCAGGAAGAACCTCGTCTTGCAGAGGTTGCGGTCATCTGAATTACTTCACACCTAGTTTCCAACTTACCTTTCCTGTCTAATCTCTTTACAGCCTCCATAAAACCTGCACAGAACCAGCAGGTCCTTTGCTCTCTCTCGGCAACAGGTATTTGCCTGGGGCATTCTTTATTCTGTTTTTCGGGTGAATAACTGTTCTCAGGTGTGCCAGACACTGATAATGCAAAATGAATGAGAAACAATGTCCCTTCTTAAAGGGCTTTAGTGTTCTTTCAGGGCTCTGTTCACTTGTGAAATCATCCTTCACATCTCAAGATAAAGTTAAGTACCTTTTTTGAATCCTACATCTTCCCTACACTTCCATTGTAAGGTAAACTCTGCTTTTCTGTAATGCAATAATCTATTTATATTGTATCTATCCATTCTTTTGTGAGTTCCTTAAAGAAAAGAATTCATTGTTCCTTCTATACCTTAGTCTGGCTCATTGTACTTACTAAGTTTTGACAAATGGCTCATAAATGATAAATTTAAAGCTTAAAAGCTAAAACAAGTTCTAAAATGGAAAATATATAGTAGGTCTGTTTATAAAACATTGTTTCCTATATTTATATTTACTGAGAGATGACTGTTAAAACTCTTCAGCTTGTGTGTTTATTTATTTCATCTTATGGTTCTTTTAATTCTTGCATTATGTATTTTGAGACTACAATAGTAGTAACACATAAATTAAAAATTGTTAAATGTTCTTAGTGGACTGATTATTTTGTTAAAATAAAAGGTTCTCTTTGTCTCCAGTAATACTTTCTGCTTGAAAGCTTACCTTACCTGATGGGCTTCCCTGGTGAGTCAGACAGTAAAGAATCTGCCTGCAATGCAGGAAACCCCAGTTGGATCTCTGGGTCAGGAATATCACATAGGGAAGGGAATGGCTACCCACTCCAGTAATCGTGCCTAAAGAATTCCATGGACAGGAGCCTGACAGGCTACAGTCCACAGGGGTCACAGAGAGTTGGACACAACGGACCAACTGACACTTTTCACTTACCTGATACCACTACAGTGAAACCAGTTATTTTTTGGTTAGTGCTGGCTTGCATATATGTCTATTTTCAATTTTCACATTTCCTTAGTATTTAAGATTTTTCTTTTAAAGCAGCAAATAGGTTTTTTTAAATTTATTTGTATAATCTTTATCTTTCAACTGGAATATTTAAAATGTTTACATTTAGTGTAATTACTGAAATGTTTGAGTTTAACTCTATAGACTTGGTTCCGATTTTTATTTGTCCCAAATATTCAAGATTACTTTGACTCCTTTTATTCTCTCTTTTGGGTTAAGTATTATTATAACCTTTCAGATTTTTTGTTTTATTATAACCTTTCAGATTTTTTGTTTTATTATCTTCTTAGTGAAACATTTTACTTTCATTATAGGGAAAACCAAAGATAATATAAAATGTTATACAGAACTATTAAAGACTTAAAAATTATATTTTTACCATTTCCATGATAACAAGACTTTTGAATACTTTACTTTAAATGACTACCATCCATCTTTATGCTAATGTAATATATACATGTATGTATATATTATTTAAAAACCAAAATTATCATTACTATTATTTTAGATAGTCATTGTTTATTTGGTGGCACAGATAGTAAGGAATCTATCTGCAGTGAAGGAAACCGGGTTTGATCCCTGGTTGGGAAGATCCCCTGAAGAAGGGAATGGCTGCCCACTCCAGTATGCTTTCCTGAAGAATTCCATGGACAGAGGAGTCTGGAAGGCTATAGTCCATGTGGTTGTAAACAGTAGTACATGACTGAGCAACTAACACATATATTTGATCTTTCTTTGTTCTTTTTTAATCATATCNAGTCCAAGGAACTCTCAAGAGTCTTCTCCAACACTACAGGTCAAAAGCATCAATTCTTCAGCTAGAGGGGATCTCAAATCATAGCTTAATTTCCTTTCCAATGTAAATCCCCTTTAAGTTCATTCAATTTTCACATTATTTCTTACTTCATCTTCTAGTATCACATAAGGAAGAAAAAAAAAAAGAAGCTTTGGAAAAATTTCTTTAAAATCTTATCTACCCTTCTCTTTAGATATGATGTATCTTTAAGTTTAAAAATTATAAAAAGAGATATTTGAATTTAATGTAAATTGACTGATGCATTTGATGTCAGAAACAAGAAATATTTCTTTGACTCCCCAAGGTGCTTATTATTGTATAGAATGTTTGGATTTTCTTGGAAAAAAACCTAGGGGGATGGATGCACATAGGCACTAATGTTAGCAACATGAAAATACTGTGACTAAAGGCTGACCATGTGTTAATATCTCACTGCAGAGGATGTCAACAATCAGATTCATTAATTTAGGTCATTCATGCGACTCTAGTACTCTTGCCTGGAAAATCCCATGGATAGAGGGGCCTGGTGAGCTGCTGTCTATGGGGTCACACAGAGTTGGACACGACTGAAGCGACTTAGCAGCAGCAGCATAAATTAAAATTACTTGTTACTTTGAATTTGAGTATGTGGCATTTCATACCTGTTACTGTTTTTTTCCTCTGCTGTGTCCTAAGCACAAAAATATAATGTTATCTTGTATACACCAAGTACTTAATAGTGACTAAGTCTAACAGTATATAGATGATGAAGAATGAATGGATAAATGAAACACATACACAAGCTGTAGCTCTGGCAATTATTCTAGCAAAGGTAGTATCTTGTAAAACATTAACAGAACCATGGTTTTATGAGTTTATAAATCAAGCTTTTTGTGTTCTTCCTTTCATAATTCTCAAATTTTAGTGCATGTAAGAATCATTTGGAGATTTGTTGCTAAAATAATACAGATTGCTGGGCTCCAACCCCAGAGTTTCTGATTCCTTAAGTCTGAGCTGAAGCTAGAGTATATGCATTTGTAACAAGTGCTCAGAAGAAATCAATGCTGCTTATTCTGGGCAACACTTTAAGAACTGTTGTTCAGACATCTGCATGTCTGTGAAATCTCTGCAGTTATACAAAGATATGGAGAAGGCAATGGCATCCCACTCCAGTACTCTCACCTGGAAACTCCCATAGATGGAGGAGCCTGGTAGGCTGCAGTCCATGGGGTTGCTGACTCAGACACAACTGAGCGACTTCACTTTCACTTTTCACTTTCATGCGTTGGAGAAGGAAATGGCAACCCACTCCAGTGTTCTTGCCTGGAGAATCCCAGGGACAGCAGAGCCTGGTGGGCTGCCATCTATGGGGTTGCACAGAGTCGAACATGATTGAAGTGACTTAGCAGCAGCAGCAGCAGCATACAAAGAAATACAGGAAGATCTGATCTATCCCACCTGCCTGATGTTCTGGTATCACTTGGCTCTCATCATATTGCCCAGAGAGAACTAGAATGCCAGGAAATCCACAATGACACTCCTGCTCTGGCTATGCAGTGACTCATGCCATCCATTTTGTCTCTGACCTAGAGGTCTCAAGTCTTCTGCCAGTATTCATTAAATTATGAATTTGTAAGTAAGGCAAAATCTCTGATCAGTCACCATTCCTGACAGGACATACTAAAATATCAAAGCAATTTCAGGACTTTTTTACAGCTTGGTGAACAGCAGTTTTCCCGGCACGTTGTAACAGTGACATTGGAAAGATCTATAGCACTTTTAATTAGAAGTCCTGAATAGTTGCTTTTCTTCAGAGATTCTCGGTTCTCCATTTAAGTGGGATTCTTAGTACTTATAGCTTGTAAAAAAAAAAAAAAGATAGGAGAAGAAATGGTGAATTTTGTCTCACGTGAGCCAGAAGAAACTCTGTCTGACTTTTCTAGAGGCTCATTATTCAATCATTTCAGACCTGATTCTACAAATGAATGCCAACAATAAAAATAGATCAAAATGGTTTAAATAATCTCAGCAAGTGGATTGGTATTCCATGAGAATTTATGGCTGGACTTTGATGTAAACTCAGCACAGAACATGTGAATTAATATCTAACAGGATTTAGAGCCAGATTGGTATAATTCTTTCTCTACATTTTCCCCCTAATTTTATTGAGATATAATTGACGTATACACATTTAAGTTTAAGGTATATAACACGAGGTTTATGTAAATACATAAGGTTTAACTTACATATTTGTGAAATAATCACTTCAATAAGCCCCCCTAATTTTAACTAGACTATTTTAACGTAGTTTTAGGTTCATACAGTATTAAGAGAGTAGTAGAGACATTTCCCATATTCTTCTTGCCCCCACACATGCCCCCGTTATCAATATTCTCCACTAGAGCAGTACATTTGTTAAAATCCAATCTACATTGATACATCATTATCACCCAGAGACCATAGTTTACATTAGGGCTTCCTCTTGGTGTTGCACATTTTATGGGTTTTGATAAATTTAAAATGACATGTAGCCACCATACAGTATCACACGAAGTAGCTTCACCACCATTAAAAGAAAACTTTGAGCTGGACCTATTTGTCCCTCTTTCTTCCTAATTATTGGTAATGACTTAAAAAAAAAAATGTCTTCCATAGTTTTGTCTTTCCAGAATGTGGTATACTTGGAATGATACAGTATGTGGTCTTTTAAGATTAGCTTCTTTGAGTAAAATGTACTTAAGTATCTTCTTTTAGAATAGGTAGAGGAATCAGATATCAAACTGTCAACATCTGCTGGATCATGGAAAAAGCAAGAGAGTTCCAGAAAAACATCTTTTTCTGCTTTATTGACTATACCAAAGCCTTTGGCTCTGTGGATCACAATAAACGGTGGAAAATTCTGAAAGAGACCAGACCACCTGATCTGCCTCTTGAGAAACCTATATGCAGGTCAGGACAAAACAGAACCGGACATGGAACAACAGACTGGTTCCAAATAGGAAAAAGAGTACGTCAAGGCTGTATATTGTTACCCTGCTTATTTAACTTCTATGCAGCATGCATCATGAGAAACACTGAACTGGAAGAAACACAAGCTGGAATCAAGATTGCTGGGAGAAATATCAGTAACCTCAGATATGCAGATGATACCACCCTTATGGCAGAAAGTGAAGAGGAACTACAAAGCCTCTTAATGAAAGTGAAAGAGGAGAGTGAAAAAGTTGGCTTAAAGCTCAACATTCAGAAAACAAAGATCATGGCATCCAGTCCCATCAATTCATGGAAAATAGATGGGGAAACAGGGGAAACAGCATCAGATTTTATTTGGGGGGGCTCCAAAATCACTGCAGATGGTGACTGCAGCCATGAAATTAAAAGACGCTTACTCCTTGGAAGAAAAGTTATGACCAACCTAGA
>SJYW01031661.1:199074-218644 GCA_006410735.1 Raphicerus campestris | reverse complement strand
GTACATCATGAGAAAGGCTGGGCTGGAAGAAACACAAGCTGGAATCAAGACTGCCGGGAGAAGTATCAGTAACCTCAGATATGCAGATGACACCACCATTATGGCAGAAAGTGAAGAGGAACTACAAAGCCTCTTAATGAAAGTGAAAGAGGAGAGTGAAAAAGTTGGCTTAAAGCTCAACATTCAGAAAACAAAGATCATGGCATCCGGTCCCATCAATTCATGGAAAATAGATGGGGAAACAGGGGAAACAGCATCAGATTTTATTTGGGGGGGCTCCAAAATCACTGCAGATGGTGACTGCAGCCATGAAATTAAAAGACGCTTACTCCTTGGAAGAAAAGTTATGACCAACCTAGAGAGCATATTCCAAAGCAGAGACATTATTTTGCTAACTAAGGTCCGTCTAGTCAAGGCTATGTATGGATGTGAGATTTGGACTGTGAAGAAGGCTGAACACCAAAGAATTGATGTTTTGAACTGTGGTGTTGGAGAAGTCTCTTGAGAGTCCCTTGGACTGCAAGGAGATTCAACCAGTCCATTCTGAAGATCAGCCCTGGGATTTCTTTGGAAGGAATGATGCTAAAGCTGAAACTCCAGTACTTTGGCCACCTCATGAGAAGAGTTGACTCATTGGAAAAGACTCTGATTCTGGGAGGGATTGGGGGCAGGAGGAGAAGGGGATGACAGAGGATGAGACAGCTAGATGGCATCACTGACTCGATGGACGTGAATCTGAGTGAACTCCGGGAGTTGGTGATGGACAGGGAAGCCTGGCGTGCTACAATTCATGGGGTCGCAAAGAGTCAGACACGACTGAGCGACTGAACTGAAATGACACCTTTTAATTGGAGAAGGCAATGGCACCCCACTCCAGTACTCTTGCCTGGAAAATCCCATGGACGGAGGAGTCTGGTAGGCTGCAGACCATGGGGTCGCTCAGAGTCGGACACGACTGAGCGACTTCACCTTCACTTTTCACTGTCATGCATTGGGGAAGGAAATGGCAATCCACTCCAATGTTCTTGCCTGGAGAATCCCAGGGATGGTGGAGTCTGGTGGGCTGCCGTCTATAGGGCCGCACAGAGTCGGACATGACTGAAGCGACTTTGCAGCAGCAGCAGGATACCTTTTAATGGATTGACATCTCATTTCTCTTCGGCACTTAATAATATTCTATTGTTTGGATGTACCACGGTTTATTGATTCATTCACCTACTAAAATATACCTGATTGACTCCAAGTTTGGGAAATTATAATAAAGTTGTCGAAAATATCCATTTAGTAGGTATTAGTATGGATATAAACCTTCAACTTCTTTAGGTAAATACCAAGGACAATTACTGAATAGTACAGTAAGAGTATGATTAGTTTTATAAGAAACTGTCAGACTGTTTCAAAGTGTCTGTACCATTTGTCATTTCAACCAGCAATGAAGGAAAGATTTTGTTGCTCTTCGAGACTGCTAAAATTTGATGTTGTCAGTGTTCTGGATTTTGGCCATTCTTAAAGGTATACAGCAAAATCTCATTGTTTTATTTTGCATTTCCTTGATGATATATGTAGTATCTTTTCACAGGGATATTTGAAATCTGTATATCTTCTTTGAATAGGTTTCTGTTCAGATGTTTGGCCCAGTTGTAATCAGGTTATTTTCTTTTGTTTAGTTTGAGAATTCTTTCCATAGGTTGGCTACAAGTCATTTATTAGTATGTGTTTTGCATATGTTTTCTTCCAGTCTGTGGCCTGTCATTCTCTTAACAATTTTACACAAAACACAAAATTTCAATAAAGTCTAGCTTATCCATTTTTTTCTATCATGGATTATGCCTTTGATATTACATCTAAAAAGTCATCACCAAACCCAAGTTATGGAGATTTTCTCCTATGTCATCTTCTAGGAGTTTTATAATTTTCTTCTTTACATTTACTTTTGTGATCTATTTTGAGTTATTTTTGTTTTTGTTTTCAAGGATGTGAAGTCTGTGGTTAGCTTTTCTGTATGTGGGTATACAGTTGTTTCAGGACCATTTGTTAAAAAGATTGTATTTGCTCTATCATATTGCCTTTGCTACTTCAATGATCAGCCAATTATAGACTTAGCTTTAGACTGTCTACTATATTCCCTTAATCTGTCTATTTCCCCAATACCATGTTCTCTTGATTACTGTAGCTTTATAATATGGTTTGAAGTTGGGTAGTATTAGTCATCCAACTTTTTTATCCTTCAGTATTATGTTGACTATTCTGGGCATTTTGCCTCTCAAAAGCTTTTATAATCACTAGGTCAATATCCACAAAGTAACCTTTTAGGAGTTTTCTTGGGATTTCACTGAATCTAGAAATCAAGTGGGAAGAACAGACATCTTTACAATATTGAATCTTTATACCCATAAACATGGAATCTCTCCCCATTTGTTTCATTCTTCTCTTATTTTTTCACCATGGTTGTGTAGTTTTCCTCATATAGATCTCATATTTTCTTAGATTTATGCCTATGTATTTCATTTGGAGGGTACTAATATAAAGTATATTCTTAATTTCACTTGTTTATTTTTGGTATATAGGAGAGCAACTGAATTTTGTATATTAGCCATGTATTCCACTTTGCTATAATAGATGATTAGTTTCAGGAGTTTTTCTGCCATTCTTTCAGATTTTCCACATAAATCACCACCTTATCTCCACAGTTTTACTTTTTTTCCCTCAGTTTTTAATCCTTTTGTTTCCTTTTCCTATCTTACTGCATTAGCCAGGATTTGTGATACAATATGGAAAAGAAGTGGTGGGTAGGGATATCTTTACATTGTTTTTAACCTTCATGAAAAAGCTTCAAATTTTTAACCAATAATATGTAGTGAGCTGTAGAGCTATATAGGTATTCTTTACGAAGATGTGGAAGTTTCCATATGACTAAATTTTCTCTTTTCTTAGTATATCAATTATACTTTTTAAGTTCTCACTCTAGAGTTTGTAATAAACCCTTACAACTAATCTAAATCAATTTGAAAATAATACTATACCACTTCACAGATAGTATATGTATGTTATAATAACAAAATAGTCCTAATTTCTTCCTTCTACCCTTTGTATCATTATCACTTCACTTATATAACAGTATATACATGAGTGTGTATACTTATATACACTTAGCTATTGTATCTATATATATAGTTGATATTTTTTAACAAACTGTTATTTGTTAGATCAGTTAAGATTAAAAACATGAACACTTTATGTTACCCTCACTTATTACCTCTCCAGTGTTCTTCCTTTCTTTATGTAGACACATGTTTCTCATCTTCATTATTTTCTTTCTCCTTAAGGAAGTTCTTTCAGAATTTCTTAAAAGCCAGGTCTACTGGCAGTAAAATCCCTCAATTTTTGTGTATCTAAAGAAAGTTTTTACTTCTTCTTTATTTTTGAAGGATAGTTTTTCAGGGTACAGAATTCTAGGCTGGTGGGTTTTATTTCTCTCAACATCTTAAATATTTCATTCCACTCTCTTCTTTCTTTCACAGGAGTTTCTGAATTGAAGTTAGATACAATTCTTATCTTTGTTCTTTTTATCTGATACAATTCTTATTTTTGTTCTTTGCAGGTAAGATGTTTTTCTTCTCACTCTGGCTTCTCTTAGGAATTTTTTTTCTTTTTCTTTTATTTTCTATAGTTTGAAAAGGATACATCAAGTTACAATTTTTTTGACATTTATCCTGCTTGGCATTCTCTGAGTTTCCTGGCTCTGTGGACTGGTGTCATTAATTTGGGAAAATTATGAATCATTTTTTTTTTAAATATTTCTCCTGCTTCTTCCTCTCTATCGTCTCCCCTGGTACTTCCAATATGTGCATGTTATAATTTTTATGGTTATCCCATATTTCTTGGATATTCCAGGATCTTCCTTTATTGGTCTGTTTGCTTCTTGATCTTGGAGAATTCTATTGAGATGTTATCAATCTCAATATCAAGATGTTATCATAGAGTTTTTCCTCAGTTGCTTCAGTTTATTCAGAAGCCATTAAAATCATTGTTCATATCCGTTACACTGTTTTTGATCTATCGTATTTATTTTGGTTCTTAAAATTTCCATCTTTTTTTCACTTATATTGTCCATCTATTCTTGCATGTTGTTTAATTTATCCATTACTTGGTATATTAATTATTGCTTTTTAAAAAATGTCCTGGTCTGATACTTCTAACATCCCTGTAATATCTGAAGCTGGTACTGATCCCTGCTTTGTCTCTTTGGACTGATATTCTTTTGCCTTTTAACATGTCTTATGATTGTTTTCTTGATAGGCAGGCATGGCTTACTAGGGAAAAGGAAATGTAAATTGACCTTAATAATGTGGTGATAATCTGTGGGGAACAAGAAGCATTCATAGTCCTATAATTAGCTCTCAGTCTCTTACTGAGCCTCTGTCTTTACACTAAGTGTGAACCTCACATTTGCATCTCAGTCTCTCTAATCTGCCCAAATAACCTCCTTGCCTACAGCCTAATCAAGAGGACAGAGACAGGATGGCTTGAGTACACAGGAAGTAGGTATTTCTCTTCTTCTTTGCTACATGGGCCACCCAAGATGGATGGGCTGTGATGGAGAATTCTGACAAAATGTGGTTCACTGGAGAAAGGGATGGCAAACCATTTTATTATTCTTGCTTTGAGAACCCCATGAACAATATGAAAAGGCAAAAACACAATACACTGAAAGATGTGTCCTATCCCAGGGCAGTAGGTGCCCAGTATGTTACTGGAGATCAGTGCAGAAATAACTCTAGAAAGATGAAGAGACAGAGCCAAAGCAAAAACAACACCCAGTTGTGGATGTGACTGGTGATGGAAGTAAATTCCAATGCTGTAAAGAGCAATATTGCATAGGAACCTGGAATATTAGGCCCATGAATCAAGGCATATTGGAAGTGGTCAAACAGGAGCTGGCTAGACTGAACATCGACATTCAGGAATCAGTGAACTAAAATGGACTGGAATGGGTGAATTTAACTCAGATGACCATTATATCTACTACCGTGGACAAGAATCCCTTACAAGAAATGGAGTAGCCATCATAGTCAACAAAAATGTCCAAAACGCAGTACTTAGATTAGATCTCAAAAACAGAATGATCTCTGTTCATTTCCAAGGCAAACCTTATTCAATATGACAGTAATCCAAGTGCATGCCCCAACCAGCAATGCTGAAGAAGCTGAAGTTGAACAGTTCTATGGAGACTTACAAGACCTTCTAGAACTAACACCCAAAAAAGATGTCCTTTTCATTAGAGGGAACTGGAATGAAAAAGCAGGAAGTCAAGAGATACCTGGAGTAACAGGCAAATTTGGCATTTGAGTACAAAATGAGTTGAAGGCTAACAGAGTTTTGCCAAGAGAACACACTGATCATAGCAATCACCCTCTTCCAACAACACAAGAAATGACTCTACACATGGACATCATCAGATGATCAATATCAAAATCAAATTGATTGTATTCTTTGCAGCTAAAGATGGAGAAGCTCTATACAGTCAGCAAAAACAAGACCAGCAGCTGGCTGTGGCTCAGATCATGAACTCCTTATTGCCAAATTGAGAGTTAGATTGAAGAAAGTAAGGAAAACCACTCGACCATTGCAGTATGACCTAAATCAAATCCTGTATGATTATACAGTGGAAGAGACACATAGATCAAGGGATTAGATCTGATAGACAGAGTGCCTGAAGAACTATGGACAGAGGTTCATGACATTGTACAGGAAGAAGTGATCACGATTATCTCTAAGAAAAAGAAATGTAAGAAGGCAAAATGGTTGTCTAAGGAAGCATACAAATAGTTGAGAAAAGAAGAGAAGCTAAACGCAAAGAAAAAGGAAAGATATACCCATTTGAATGCAAAGTTCTAAATAATGGTAAGGAGAGATAAGAAAGCCTTCCTCGGCGATCAATGCAAAGAAATAGAGCAAAATAATAGAATGGGAAAGACTAGAGATCTCTTCAAGAAAATTAGAGATACCAAGAGAATATTTCATGCAATGATGGGCACAATAAAGGACAAAAATGGTATAGCCTTAACGGAAACAGAAGATGTTAAGAAGAGATGGCAAGAATACACTAAAGAACTATATACAAAAGATATTCATGATCCAGATAACCACAATGGTGTGATCACTCACTTAGAGCCAGATATCATGGAATGTGATGTCTTAGGAAGCCTTAGGAAGCATCACTACGAACAAAGCTAGTGGAGGTGATGGGATTCCAGTTGAGCTGTTTCAAATACTAAAAGATGATGCTGTGCAAGTGCTGTTCTCAATATGCCAGCAAATTTGGAAAACTCAGCAGTGGCCATAGGACTGGAAAATGTCAATTTTCATTCCAATCCCAAAGAAAGGCAATGCCAAAGAATCTTCAGACTACCACACATTTACACTCATCTCACACACCAGCAAAGCAATGCTCAAAATTCTGCAAGTCAGGCTTCAACAGTAAATTGACTGTGAATTTCCAGATGTTCAAGCTGGATTTTGAAAAGTCAGAGGAACCAGAGATCAAACTGCCAGCATTAAAAATGCAAGAGTTTTCAAGAAAACACCTTATTCTGCTTTATTTACTGCATCAAAGCCTTTGACTGTGTGGATCACAACAAACTGTGGAAAATCTTCAAGAGATGGAAATATCAGACCCCCTGACCTGCCTCCTGAGAAATCTGTATGCAGGTCAAGAAGCAAGAGTTAGACCTGGACATGGAACAACAGACTGGTTTCAAATCGGGAAAGAAGTACGTCAAGGCTGTATATTGTCACCCTGCTTATTTAACTTACATGCAGAGTACATCATGAGACATGCTGGGCTGGATGAAGCACAAGCTGTAATCAAGAAATACAATAACCTCAGATATGCAGATAACACCACCCTTTGGGGATAAAGTGAAGAGGAACTAAAAAGCCTCTTGATGAAAGTGAAAGAGGATAGTGAAAAAGTTGGCTTAAAACTCAACATTCAGAAAATGAAGATCATGGCATCCAGTTCTATCCTTTCATGGCTAGTAGATGGGGAAACAATGGAAACAGTGACAGACTTCATTTGGGGGGGGCTCCAAAATTACTGCAGATGGTGACTGCAGCCATGAAATTAAAAGACACTTGTTCCTTGGAAGAAAAGTTATGACCAACCTTGACAGCATATTTTTAAAAAGAGGCTTTACTTTGCCAACAAATGTATGTCTAATCAAAGCCATGGTTTTTCCAATAGTCATGGCTCAGACGGTAAAGCATCTGCCTATAATGAGACAGACCTGGGTTCGATCCCTGGGTCAGGAAGATCCCCTGGAGAAGGAAATGGCAATCCACTCCAGTACTATTGCCTGGAAAATTCCATGGACAGAGGAGCCTGGTAGTCTACAGTCCATGGGGTTGCAAAGAGTCAGACAGGACTGTGACTTCACTTTCACTTTCACTTTCATGTATGAATGTAGAGTTGGACTATAACGAAAGCTGAGTGCTGAAGAATTGATGCTTTTGAACTGTGGTGTTGGAGAAGACTCTTGAGAGTCCCTTGGACTGCACAGAGATCCAACGAGCTCATTCTAAAGGAAATGAGTACTGAATATTCACTGGAAGGACTGATGCTGAAGCTGAAACTCCAATACTGTGGCCACCTGATATGAAGAACTGATTCATTTGAAAACACCCTCACGCTGGGAAAGATTGAAGGTGGGAGGAGAAGGATATGACAAAGGATGAGATGGCTGGATGGCATCACCAACTCTATGGATGTGAGTTTGAGTAACCTCCTGGAGTTGGTGATGGACAGGGAAGTCTGGCATGCTGCAGTCCATGGTGTTGCAAAGATTGGGACAGGACTGAGCGACTGAACTGAACTGAACTTACTATATGGAGTTGGGTATTTCAATAGCTCCAGTTTAGTGAGGCTCTGATAAAACTACATCAGGTTACCCTCGAGCTAAATCATTTCCCTGAGGTCAGATCTTGTTAAGAAATATAGAATGCTCTGCAATATTTCAACATGATTTCACTTTTCTACCTATGGCAAAAGTATGAGGGAATTTTTAATCTGTGAGAACCTGCTGCTGCTGCTGCTGCTGCTAGGTCGCTTCAGGGGTGTCCGACTCTGTGCGACCCCAGAGACGGCAGCCCACGAGGCTCCACCACCCCTGGGATTCTCCAGGCAAGAACACGGGAGTGGGTTGCCATTTCCTTCTCCAATACATGAAAGTAAAAAGTGAAAGTGAAGTCACTGAGTTGTGTCCAACTCTCAGCGACCCCATGGACTGCAGCCTACCAGGCTCCTCCGTCCATGGGATTTTCCAGGCAAGTGGACTGGAGTGGGGTGCCATTGCCTTCTCCGCTGTGAGAACCTAGTAAGCTCCAAAACTCAGAAAAGTGGATGGCTTCACAATGCCTGGGTATTGTTAAAGATTTTACTTTCGGAGTTTTTCACACTGAGCCTCTAGCAATTCATCAAATACAGTTCAGTTTTCCCTACCCCAGCACTGTCTCCCCAGGAGGCTTTTGTGCATGGCTTTTTTCTTCAGTAGGTTGTGATTCTCTGTTTTTGCCCATCAGTCTGTCTAAACTTGGGGGCAGCTCTTTTACCTTGACCTAACTTTCTTACACCTCTAACATGAATTGATTTTTCAGTTTTTGGTTGTTAAGATAGAGTGGTGACTTCCAAGTTTCTAACAAGCCAGAACTTTGTTATTTCTTTTTGAAGTAACAAATCATTTGAAGCTAAAAAGATGTTAAATCTTATTTCTCCTCTATTTTTATATTCCCATGGTACATTCTAATGAAAAAGAGACAAACCTTGCATATTTTTTTTTCTAGCACTTCTATCTTCATTTTCTTCTCATTAGCCATCCATAGGAGCCAGCTTGATCGACAGGAAATGTTGTATGTGACAAATAAAAATGTTTAGACATATTTTCTTCATTATTTCCTTACTGATTCTACCCCCTTTCCTTTTCCTCATGATGAATGAATACCAGAGAAGCAAGTTGTTCACTCATGTTTAAATATTCTTCTTGTGCTGTCTAGCTGACATTGAGACATTTTGACTTTGCTGATGTTGCCTTTTTCATTTAATGATTACTCCAATATTTTCCATCCAGAAGTATAAACATTAATTTTTTTTTTATTTTAGGAGTTTTGAAGAGATTATTCATAGAAAGAGTGCCTTGGCACTTAGATAAAGTGAAAAACTTTGAAACCTGAATGTATAGCATATATTTGTTCTCCTTCAAATCGAAACTTACAGAAGAAAGCCTATTCTCTCACTGAGAGGGCTGCTGATGCTCTCAGAGGCAGTAGAAAATATAAACATATAATCGCATTGTATTTAAAAAATAAGTGCCTGTGTTATCCAGTCTAACAGAGTCCTTTCCTATTTCAGTTTGATTGATGTTTTACAAACATGGGTTTTAAAAAGTGAAATTGAATTGTACTTCTCCCTGAGGTAATTTTTTTTTTTTCTTTTCATCCAGAAGTTAAAAAGGAAATCCAGACTTCCTCTTTCCCTCTAAAATGAATATTTTTTCCCCTAATAGTAAAGTTGGTGGTGTACTTACTGGACAATGTTATAAAATTCTATGCACAATTCTTATTGTTACTTGGGTGTTAGGCAGAAAGATAATCAAAATATTCTCAGTGCATATCTTTATTTTCAAGGATAGGACATGAACAGATATTATGTGGCCAAACACCAACTTGTCTTTCACCTCAATCTCATTTCCTTTCCCTGTCAATTCCAGCTTCTCTTTTATATATGGTTATATGTAAATCTCTCTCTCTCTCTCTTTTCTTTTTTTCTTTTTTCTTAGTAGATTACTTCCAAGACTCCTTATTCAGGATTATAAATACTTTAATTGAGTTATCTAGGCTTTTGCCTTATAACCTTTCCCTGAGAGTCTTTTTCCCCTACATTTTGAGCATCAAAAACAAAACAGGGAACTGGCAAATAAGCTTCCATCAATAATAAATATGTTTAGAGAAAATCCTAGATTTTGTTTGTTGCCATTAATGCTATGATGCAGACCCTTACAACATGTCTACCAATATGGTCATGTAAATTTGCATCTTTAATGATTCTGTTGCTACAGGTTGATGAATATTCCACAGTAAAAAGTTTGTTTGCTTTATAACAAAATTATGAACAAGCAGGATAAGAGCCTCTAGGGCAATAATTGCTTCACAGTATGAGGCATCTACATCTCAAATTGCTCTGCATCTGGCTTCTAAATCATCTGTACAGAAGATGATACCGCCAGCCAAGAAAGCAGGAAAAGCAAGGTCTATTTATCAACACACAGAGCACAGTGTATTTGAAGTATCTATAATTTATTCCTATTTTTCAAACAGAAAACCAAGGAAAACTAAGCCAGGCTTGATAGTTTTTAAAATGGAATAAAGTTTAAAAACTGGGGACTATGCTAGAAAAGTCAACATGCTATTGCTACAACAAATAAACATTACAGTCTTAAAATTTTTCTGGATCAAGTAACATCATAACAAAAATGAATAGATATAAGAGATAACACTCTACCCCACCCCTTATCAAAAAAAAAGAGATAACTCATATTTTTGCTGTCTTATGCTGGGCATTCAGTTATCTGTTTTTGGTTAGATATTACATTTTATTTTTATTCCAAATCTAAGACACACATCGCTCACAAGATTGCTCTAATTTATAGGCGAGGTAACTGAGGCTCAAAGAAGTAAGTACATTTGCTCAAATTCAAAGCTAGCCTTCAGCCACTCTGGAAATCAAAAATTTTTTCTTTTCTTTTCTGATACCAAAATCTATTTTCTTAATGACTGGGATATTTACCTTTATTTCTGGGTATGTGCAAATTTTATATTTATTCCAACATCTGAAATAGTTCTCAGGAATAGTAATCAAATAAATATAATACAAATTCAGCTCCAATTTGATGTTCTGGAGTTATTTGCTGCTATTTAAGGATGAGTGACTGTTCCAGAATCAGGGTAAGGTGCGCTACTAGCATTTGCATGAGCCAAAAGTAAGACAGAACTGGCCAAGTTATCTTCAAGGCATGCAAAAATCTGCCACTTTTCTCCTACATATAACCCCATTCCACTTTCTACATCGCTTTATCACTATGTGAAATTACTGTATGTATTGAATTGAATTTTGCCATCTCTTTGCCTCCAACTACACTAAGATAAGCATGAAAAGAGTATGGTCCTGGTAATGTTGTTTTTAGTCAAATACTCAGAGTTTAGAACAGTGATGAAATATATGTGTAGAGTGAATGGATAAAAGAAACATTTTTGGAGTTGTAAAGCAATGTGTATATGGATGTGAAGAGAAGTAAGGAATTATTTCCAAATAGCTCTTGGCTTTATGTAAACTTTTTCCTACTGTCTGAGAAACTCCAATAGAAAGTTTCATAAATGAAAGTTGGACATACTACTTGGAGGAAAAAAAAGCAAGTGACCTGGTTAAACAATCACTTAGGATCAATTTAGTTAGAAAGGATAGAGAAATAATTGTAATAGAAAGTTTTTGATAAAAAAAGATACTCAACAGGTTGAAGAAAATCAAAGTTTCAAAATATTGACAAAGGAGAAAAATCTAACAAATTTCTCTTAATCATTTGAGTTCTATCTTCAGGCATCTGGAGATGTAACAAGAGTAAATTCAGCTTTTTCAGATAACTAATACTCCATATCTGACGTAACAATGCAAAAGTCTGGAAAATTAGCCAAATTCGAATGGTACTTGTAAGAAGACATCAAATATAAAGACAGATGATTTCCCTTCAAAGGGCAACAAAGTTGTGGCTTATCAGTTGTTCAGGTGCTAGGCTCTCATTTTGGAATCTGTGAGTAAGATGTGAAAGAGTTTTCACCCACACTTAAGATCAAAAAATTTCATTAACTTTTTACCCAGTTGGGCTGACACACATGGGATTAATACTGGAGTTAAAAAATAAGCAAACAACAACAGACCTTGAATCATTACCACTTTTCAAATATTATGTAAGAAACTAAAGGGCATGGAGTCCAGGTGGTGTTTTCATCTTTTCCCTCAACTTGAAGGCCATGCCTTTGGAAGATAAAAGAGATATGAAAAATGAACAGCTGGTTGCATCAGTGGAATCAAAGAACAAGATTTGGTTTGGGGGACCAGGATTATGCTAACAAAACCATTTTCTCCTGCAGTGAAAGGTACATCTTCAAGGTCCATAGAGGGCATATTTTTCAGGACATTCACTGACAAATCAAGAAGATTCTTAAATCTCAAAGGGGACAGCAAATGCATGTACAAAGGTCAATGATAAATAATATGATGCATGTAAATTAAAATACAGAGAAGAAAAACAGTGGTGTAGATACTATTCTAAGGAAAATTTAATGTATTTAGAGTAAAACTAAATGTCTTTACACTTTTAAATAATAATACTGAGATTAAGTGTAATAAGATAAAAAGAAATACTAACATGAAGGTAAATATGGGGTGAAAAACAGATCTAAACTGCTATAATGAAAGTTTTAACATGTTTAGGAGGAAAAAAATCTGAATAAAAATGAGTCAGATTTTATGTCAAGATTATAAATAATTATTTGTAAATTAGCTTGATTAGTGAAGAAAGAGACATCAAAGGCATTTTGTTTTTTAAATATGCTACTTTTGCCTAACCAACCACAACGATTTCCTATTAAACATCACAAAACAGGAAAAGCAGCAAAGGTCTTAGTGATAGAGTTTATCTATGAATTCCATCTGAAGAAAGGCCCATATATTATAAATTCCTGAATTATTTGGTCATGATAGTAATTTTCTCTTTCAAGTATTTTAGAAAGAAATAAGATCTTTTCATGTCATATGGAGAAAAAAAGTGGAGAAAGTGATTTGTAAATGATAACTTTAAAGTTTTTCTTATGCCTTCTAAAAGTCTATAACTGCCCAACAACAGAATTGGGCTACTCTAAAACTAAGGATTTAGGAGCCTAGAAAATGACTTTAGGGAAAGGAAAAAGATATGATCCTGTGATCCAAACTTCCAGAGTAATTGTTCTTATCCAGGGGCAGTTTTGCCTGCCACCTCCATGATATCTGCCTCTGTCTGAACACATTTTCTGTGACACAACTTTGGTATACTACCAGCATCTAGTGGGTAGAGGCCAAGGATGCTGCTCAGCATCCTACAGCCCCCTGCTCCAGCACAAAGTGGCGATGCAATTAAAGCTGGAAAATTCTGCTCTAGTTAGTAATATAGCTTCATGAATACATAAAAATAAAAACAAATATGAATTACTATAATGAGAAAAAAGAAAACATCAAAGCCAACTACTGTGGCTATACGTTAAACTCTCTGTTGAAGTTGGGAATCAATGGGTATACTTTTAAGAATGCAGGTCTGGAAGATGGTTATTTTGAGGTGCTATCCTGCTATCTTCACTGTCTGCTGGCTTCTCAGTTAAAGTCTTTTCCTTGCCTCAGCACCTCATCTCTCAGATTCATTGGCCTGTCTTGTGGCAAGTGTAGTGAGCTTGGATTTAGTTATCCAACAGACCCAAAACATGGTGGCTACTCATGGACTCTTCCCATAGTGCTTCTNAGTTAAAGTCTTTTCCTTGCCTCAGCACCTCATCTCTCAGATTCATTGGCCTGTCTTGTGGCAAGTGTAGTGAGCTTGGATTCAGTTATCCAACAGACCCAAAACATGGTGGCTACTCATGGACTCTTCCCATAGTGCTTCTTCATCCCATATGGACTCCTTCAGTGGCAATGACCATTATAACATCCTTTAAATTTAATCTGGAGATCAAGCCCTGAGCCTTTGGAGTNCCCTCTTGTCCTCTGTTGTCCCCTTCTCTTCCTGCCCTCAACCCTTCCCTACATCAGGTTTTTTTCAAATGAGTCAGCTCTTCACATCAGGAGGCCAAAATATTGGAGTTTCAGCTTCAACAGCACTCTTTCCAATGAACACATATGATTGATTTCCTTTAGGATGGACTGGTTAGATCTCCTTGCAGTCCAAGGGACTCTCAACAGTCATCTCCAGCACCACAGTTCAAAAGCATCAATTCTTTGGTGCTTAGCTTTCTTTATAGTCCAACTCTTATATCCATACATGACTACTGGAAAAAACCGTAGCCTTGACTAGACAGACCTTTTTTGGGAAAGTAATGTCTCTGCTTTTTAATTTGCTATCTAGGTTGGTCATAACTTTCCTTCCAAGGAGTAAGTGTCTTTTAATTTCATGGCTGCAATTACCATCTGCAGTGATTTTGGAGACCCCCAAAAGAAAGTAAGCCACTGTTTCCACTGCTTCCCCATCTTATTGCCATGGAGTGATGGGACCAGATGCCATGATCTTCGTTTTCTGAATGTTGAACTTTAAGCCAACTTTTTGTCTCTCCTGTTTAACTTTCCTCGAGAGGCTCTTTAGTTCCTCTTCACTTTCTGCCATAAGGGTGGTGTCATCTGCATGTCTGAGGTTACTGATATTTCTCCTGGCAGTCGTGATTCCAGCTTGTGCTTCATCCAGCCCAGTGTTTCTCATGATGTACTCTGCATATAAGTTAAACAAGCAGAGTGACAATATACAGCCTTGACGTACTCCTTTTCCTATTTGGAACCAGTCTACAAGCGTCTTTTCATTTCATCGCTGCAGTCACAATCTGCAGTGATTTTGGAGCCCCCCCCCCCAAATAAAGTCTGCCACTGTTTCCACTGTTTCTCCATCTATTTGCCATGAAGGGATGGGACCCGATCCCATGATCTTTGTTTTCTGAATGTTGAGCTTTAGGCAAAGTTTTTCACTTTAATCTGGGGCATATAGCTTGCTTTTTAATTAGTATTTTTTGTGCTCTCATTTTCTTAATCTATAAATTAAGAATACTTGCTAGAATGATCTCCAAGATAAGATTTAAGATCTGAAACTTCCTTTTGGTTAATAGATTGTATGAAACAAATAAAAAACTAAAACTAAAAAAGAAAAAATATATATATGCAAAAGTAACATATTTAAGCAATCTTAGTTTAAATAGTGGCATAACCCTATAGTATCCCAAATTCTAAAATATAGTAAATTTAAAAAATAATACTAAAAAGTACCAGAGAACTTTTACATTCAGTGCTAGAATGAACACATTAAAACACAAACTTGAAAGATAAGAAAGATACAGAAGACCAAGTAGAATTATGTGATTTCCACTTTGATTTAACAACAGCAAAAAAAAAAAAAAAAAAAAATTCAAACATGATTAAGAAACTCATTGAGTTGGGACAAAAACAGAACCAATATTTGATTTGTGGAGGTAAAATCTGATCATCCAAGACATTGTAAACCAACACAGAAGATAAACTGCTAAGCAAGAACCAGGATCTTTTCAAAAGACTTGTCTCCAGCCCTGCATAGTGAATGACTTACAAGTTTACTAAGTGGTACTTAAAAAATATTCAGAGTGCAATTTTGAGAAAGCCTAAAGAAAGAAGACATGAAAAATATCATAACATTTCTAAAAGAATAGGTAATTGAGTAGATTCTAGAAATTTTAAACTACTATTTCCTCACTCTTGGTCCATTCCATAACTCTGTCATGATCGTTTCTGCATACTATCAGTATTAGGATTTGTTTTTTTTTTTTTAATATAACTGTACTTCATTTATTTATGACTGTGATAGGTCTTTGTTGCTGTACAGGCTTTTCTCTAACTGTGGCAAGTGGGGGCTACTCCCTAGTTGCAGGGCTGAGTTGTCTCCTTGCGTGGCTTCTCCTATTGTGGAGCACTGGTTCAAGGGCTCACGGGCTCCAGCAGCTGTGGCTCCCGGGCTGTAGAGCACAGGCTGAATAGCTGTGGCACATGAGCTTAGTTACTCCACAGCATGTGAGATCATCTCAGATCAGGGATTGAACTTGTGACTCCTCCATTGGCAGGCAGATACTTCACTACTGAGCTACCAGGGAAGCCCCAATGGGATTTGTTCTTAAAAAGAATGTTTTGATTACTTCTATAAATGGAAACCATATATATCCCTGACTACTAACAGAAATGTCATGATGAATATAATGAACTCAAACCCTTGTTTTAAAATTCTTTCTAGATGCTCCTGCCTGCCTAAATGCTACATCATGATCCTTTGGTTTTTTTTTAAAGGAATATTTATGTTGCTGAATCACATTAATAAATGCTGTTAGCAAACTGAAGCATCCTTCTTGATGATTATAAGTTTATAATTGAAAAGGGAATGATTTGACATCATTTAATTAACATCATATAGTTATTCAATTAATAATGATTTAAGTCAGTGTATCACATGAAATGAAGTTCAGCTAAAGTCAACTTGAACAACTGAGTATTATATCTTCCTTGAGGTAAGCATGCCATAGAAACTACCAGAAGTGCCTGGGGAGTTTTTATAAATTAACCCATCCTCAGGGTCCATTAGCAGACCTGCAGATTCACTTGATCTGGGTGGGGCCTGGGTATGGCATACACCCCAGATTTCCAGGTGATTCTAAAGTGTAGCCAAGACTGAGAACCCTACTCCAGAACAACACATGTAATGGAGTATATTATTTAGCAAATTGTTTGAGGGCTCTTCAAAAATTAACTGTTTAATACTAAGATTGAACTTCATTTCATTTTCTGATACAATTTATAGACTAATCATTGATACAAGATCACAGATATGCTGAATACTGATTTCACCAAGGCATTTAACCATGATAATAAAAGCATTAATAGTTTGATTTTGATCTGGCTAAACTACTATCCAAAGTATATCTCAAGTGTATGTGAAATGTATCTGTGTATATGAGAGTGAGAAAGTGTATCTTATATAAAGGCTAATCTTCTAATTTGACAATTGAAAAATCTTTACCAATGATGTAAATAGGACACTGACTTGTAAAAGCTATGATGACATAATATTATGAACAACATATAATATTCAGCACAACAAAGGTCTAGTTTCAAAACAGCCTTATACTGAAATAGTGATGATAATGTTTAAAACAGGGAAAAAGTTGACTCCTGGATTCTGAGTTAAGATTTGGCTATGAAAGGACAGGGTAATAGTCTTGCAATTTAGCAATGTATGTATTAAAAGATGTAGGGATTTAGCAACTTGCATGTTCAGTATGATACTCTGGAGTATTATCGTTATTAAAACAAAACAACCCTCCATAATGTGAGTTTAGCTGCATCAGAAGACATGCTGTCTCTCAGTTGTGTCCACTGTGCAACTGTATGAACTATAGCATACCGGGCTCCTTTGTTCATGGAATTTCCCAGGCAAGAATACTGGAACAGGTTTCTATTTCCTACTCCGGGTCATCTTCCTGACCCAGGGATTAAACCAAATTCTTGCATCTCCTGAGCTGGCATATGGATTCATTACCACTAGCACCACCTGGGAAGTCCCAATCAGAAGAGTAGTCACCGTATCAGGATATATTTTGCTCTTGCTCCGTGCAAGTCATACAGGATTTGAGATTCTGGATGCTAACTTTTTTTAAGGTTGTGATAAACAAGTCTGTCCAAAGAGAATGAATAAGATAAACAAGGTTTTTAACTTGGAAATTAATTGTGTATGTTAAACACAAGTAGAAAAAAAAACATTGTTCAGTCAAGAACTAACCTCAAATCAAACCTCAAACTGTTGCCATGCAATGATGGCTTGTCATTAAGGTAAGGACATCTCTTGCAACTAAAATTTTCCAACCAAAGAGAATGACTTCATTTAAGAAACAGTGAAATTTGGGTGCTGGCAATGTGGTAAAACGTTGGGCAGTGTTTCCCCTTAGCTTCCTCACAGGTCTACCATTCACTTAACACATGGTTCAGAGGACCAAGCAATCTATTTAAGATTAGGAAAGTACTTAATATCAGAAATGGAATTAGAGTAGGGTCTTGTTTTTGTTACTGTTGTTTTCTGTTTTTTAATTGTTAAGTTATGTCCAACTCTTTGCAATCTCATGGACTACAGCACACCAGGCTTCCGGGTACTCCACAGTCTCCTGGCGTTTGCTCAAATTAACGTCCATAGAGTCGGTGATGCCATCTAATCATCTCATCTTCTGCCTCCTCTTTCTCTTTTTGCATTCAATCTTTCCCAGCATCAAGATCTTTTCCAATGACTCCACTCTTCATTGGAAGAGGTGGCCAAAGTACAGGAACTTCAGCTGCAGCATTGGTCCTTCCAATGAATATTCAGTGTTGATTTCTTTAAGGATTGACTGGCTTGATCTCCTTGCTGTCCAAAGGACCCACAAGAGTCTTCTCCAGCACCACAGTTTGAAAGTATCAATTGTTTAGTGTTCAGCCATCTTTATGGTCCAACTCTCACATCCAAATATGACTTCTGGAAAAACCATAGCTTTGACACTACAGACTTTTGTCAACAAAAGTGATGTCTTTGCTTTTACTATGTTAGCCTTTGTCCTGCTTCATTTTGTATTTAAAATGTACAAGGCCAAATTTGCCTATTATTCTGGGTATCTAACTTCCTATTTTTGTATTCCATTCTGCTATGATGAAAAGGACATCTTTTGGTGTGAATTTTGGAAGGTGTTGTAGGTCATCATAGAACCAGTCAACTTAATTCAGCTTCTTCAGTATTAGTTGTTGGGGCATAGACTTGGATTACTGTGATGCAGAATAGTTTGCCTTGGAAACAGACCAAGATCATTCTGTGGATTTTGAGGTCATACCCAAGTACTGGATGTCAAACTCTTTTGTTGTCTATGGGGGTATTCCATTTCTTCTAAGGGATTCTTGCCCATAGTAGTAGACATAATGGTCATCTGAATTAAATTTACCCATTCTCATTTTTAGTTCACTGATTCCTAAGATGCCAATGTTCACTCTTGCCATCTCCTGCTTGACCATATCCAATTTACCTTGACTGATGGACCTAACATACCAGGTTCCTATGCAATATTGTTCTTCATAGCATTGGACATTACTTTCACCACCAGAAACATCCACACCTCACTGTTGTTTCCTCTTTGGACCAGCCACTTTATTCTTTCTGAAATTATTAGTAATGACCCTCTGTTCTTCCCCAGTAGCATACTGGACTTTTGACCTGTGGGGCTCATCTTCTGATGTTTTATATTTTTGCCCTTTCATACTATTCATGGGGTTCTTGCAGCAAAAATACTGGAATGGGTTGTCATTTTCTCCTTCAGTGGGCCATGTTTTGTCAGAACTCTTCTCTATGACCCATCTGTCCTGGGTGGCCTTGCACAGCATAGCTCATAGCTTTATTGAGTTACACTAGCCCTTTCACCACAAGGCTGTGATGCATGAAGAGGAGGAACTTCTAGTCTCTTCCTAATATGGACAATTGGTTTTTCTTGAAGACAATAGTTACATATTCCCAACTTATCTTTTTATCACATTCTCCATCTCTATTATATTTCAAATGGTCACAGAGAATATGAGAGATGCAGAAATGTGTTTTCTGGCTTGCAGTATGAATTTAATATGTATTGTCAACTTTCAAACATAAGGAATTCAGTCTTAACTACATGACTCAAGTAGGAGTCATGTATGTGTGCATATAAAAGGTAAAAC
>SJYW01031661.1:151523-192388 GCA_006410735.1 Raphicerus campestris | reverse complement strand
TTTTTGTTTCTATTATCTCATCTATAAAATTAGAATATGAATAATAATATTGGATTGTTGTGATAATTAAATAAAATAATGAATGTTTAGTGCTTAACATAGACCTAGCACTCAGAAAAGATTCATAATTCTTAATTACTGCTGCTGTCATTGTTAAAACTATCTCTCCTTTTGAATCTCTATCAAGTGTGGAAGATACATATTCAGTTCAGTTCAGTCACTCAGTCGTGTCTGACTCTTTGCGACCCCATGAATCACAGCACACCAGGCCTCCAGGTCCATTACCAACTCCTGGAGTTCACTCAAACTCACGTCCATCGAGTCAGTGATGCCATCCAGCCATCTTGTCCTCAATTGTCCCCTTCTCCTCCTGCCCCCAATCCCTCCCAGCATCAAAGTCTTTTCTAATGAGTCAACTCTTCGCATGAGGTGGCCAAAGTACTAGAGTTTCAGCTTTAGTATCATTCCTTCCAAAGAACACCCAGGGCTGGTCTCATTCAGAATGGACTGGTTGGATCTCCTTGCAGTCCAAGGGACTCTCAAGAGTCTTCTCCCACAGCACAGTTCAAAAGCATCAATTCTTCGGCACTCTGTTTTTTCACAGTCCAACTCTTATATCCATACAGGATCACAAGGTTTAACAAAAACCTTGACTAGACGGACCTTAGTCAGCAAAGTAATGTCTCTTCAATATGCTATCTAGGTTGGTCATAACTTTTCTTCCAAGGAGTAAGCATCTTTTAATTTCATGGCTGCAATCACCATCTGTACTGATTTTGGAGCCCAAAAGAATAAAGTCTGACAATGTTTCCACTATTTCCCCATCTATTTCCCATGAAGTGATGGGACCAGATGCCATGATCTTCATTTTCTGAATGTTGGGCTTTAAGCCAACTTTTTCACTCTCCTCTTTCACTTTCATCAAGAGGCTTTGTAGTTCCTCTTCACTTTCTGCCATAAGGGTGGTGTCATCTGCATATCAGATTATTGATATTTCTCCCAGCAGTCTTGATTCCAGCTTGTGCTTCTTCCAGTCCAGCATTTCTCGTGATGTACTCTGCTTAGAAGTTAAACAAACAGGGTGACAATATACTGCCTTGATGTACTCCTTTTCCTACTTGGACCAGTCTGTTGTTCCTTGTCCAGTTCTAACTGTTGCTTCCTGACCTGCATACAGATTTCTCAAGAGGCAGATCAGATGGTCTGGTATTCCCATCTCTTTCAGAATTTTCCACAATTTATTGTGCTCCATACAGTCAAAGGCTTTGGCTTAGTCAATAAGGCATAAATAGGTATATATTAAATTAGTGCAAAAGTAGTTGTGATTTTGCATTGTTGAAATTTGACATTTGATATTGGAATACATTCTTAATATGTGTGGTTATGTTATATACCNGCTCCACACAGTCAAAGGCTTTGGCTTAGTCAATAAGGCAGAAATAGGTATATATTAAATTAGTGCAAAAGTAATTGTGATTTTGCATTGTTGAAATTTGACATTTGATATTGGAATACATTCTTAATATGTGTGGTTATGTTATATACCATTTTAACGTACATTTCTTACTTTATGTTTCCTTCCTAATAACATTGCCTGATATTTATTTTATACTTATTTAGGCCAAGAAAATTATGTTAGACAAAAAGCAAATTTGAGTGATTTTCTTATCTGAGTTCAAAATGGGTCTTGAAACAGCCAAGACAACTCACAACATCAACAATACATTTTACCCAGAAACTGCTAAGGAAAATACAGTGCAGTGGTGGATCAAAAAGGTTTGCAAAAGAGATGCGAGCCTTCAAGATGCGAAGCACAGTAGACAGTCATTGGAAGCTGAGTACGACCAATTGAAAGGATCACTGAAGCTGCTCCTCTCACAACTACATGAGAAGTTGCTGAAGAATTCAACATCAATCATTCTATGCTCATTTGGCATTTGAAGCAAATTGGAAAGGTGAAAAAGCTCGATAAGTGAATGTCTCATGAGCTCAATGAAAATCAAAAAAGTTGTCGTTTTGCAATGTCATCTTCTCTTACTCTATGCAACAAGGAACAGAGAATCCTCTGGGATTGTGATTTGCCACAAAAGTGGATTTTATACAAAAACTGGCGATGACTAGCTAGCTCAGTGGTTGAACTGAGAAGGAGCTCAAAAGCACTTCCTAAAGCCAAATTGCACCAGAAAAAGGTCACGGTCATTGCTTGGTGATTTGCTGCCAGTCTGATCCACTACAGCTTTCTGAATTCCAGAGAAATCATTATACCTGAGAAGTATGTTCAGCAAATCAATTAGATACACTGAAAACTTCAATGCCTGCAGTAACCACTGGTTAACAGAAAGGGTCCAATTCTTCATCAGGAAGAGCTGATGAAGTGAAACGAATTGGGCTACAATGTTTTGCCTCATTTGCCATATTCACCTGACCTCTTGCCAAGTGACTATCATTTTTTTAAGCATCTCAACAAGTTTTTGCAGTGAAAATACTTCCACAAGCAACAAGAGGCTGAAAATGCTTTCTAAGAGTTCACTGAATCCCAAAGCACAGATGTTTATGCTACAAGAGTAAACACTTCTCATTGGCAAAAATATATTGATTGCAATGATTCATATTCTGAATAATAAAGATTTGTTTGATCATACTTATAATGATTTAAAATGAATGGTCTGGAACTGCAATTATGTTTGCACCAACCTGCTGCTAAGACACTTTAGTCGTGTCCGACTCTGCGTGACCCCACAGATGGCAGCCCACCAGCCTCATCTGTCCCTGGGATTCTCCAGGCAAGAATACTGGAGTAGGCTGCCATTTCCTTCTCCAATGCGCAAAAGTGAAAAGTGAAAGTGAAGTCACTCAGTCTTGTCCAACTCTTCATGATCCCATGGACTGTAGCTTACCAGGCTCCTCCATCCATGGGATTTCCCAAGCAAGAGTACTGGAATGGGGTGCCATTTCCTTCTCCATCACACCAATCTAATAGTTGGTAAAAAATCCTATAAGATGCAATTTCTTTCCTTTCTTACATAATAATCTAGAATATTTTTATTAGGGAATGAATGCCTCTGTCTCCCTCAAAACTCTTATCTTGAAACCCTAAAATGCAATGTTATAGTACTTGTAGATGAGGTCTTTGGGAAATAGGTTTAGATGAGGTAATGTGGATGGTGTCTTCATGATGGAATTGGTGTCCTTATAAAAACAGAAAGAGGCCTGAGGGCTTTTTCTCCCTCCAGCTCACTCCCCTAATGTCTGGGCACTGAGGAAAGACAATGTAAGGACATAATAAGGAAGTAGTTGTTTATGAGACAGAATGCAAGTCCTAACCAGATACCAAATCTGCCAGCACCTTGATTCTGGACTTCTTGCTTCCATAACTATGACAAAATCAGTTGTTTAATCCACCCAGGCTATAGTATTTTGTTATAATAACTGGAGCAGAATAAGACAATTTTACTCTCCTACTTATTTGCACTTGCACATAGTTATGCATAAAACATAGTATCCAAAACACTTAAAAGATCGTTTATAAAAACAGCACTGAGTCATATCAGGTAAATAAATGTCCTTTACTAACAATGTAGTCTGATCACTGGTGCTGTGCTTGTAAGTCTGACTTCCCATAGGCTGTATCCTAAAACATTATTTGTTACATTGATATTCTGAAATATATATATATAAATAAAACCTCACAAAGTGTCAATGTCAAATAAACTTTGGAAACAATAGGTATAAAAATATTCTTGGGAATCCTGCATTTTAGTGAGTTTTATTATATTTTGTCTTTATCAAGAGTTACCTTTCTTTGGAAAACAGTACCTTTATCTCTTCCCTGAAGTTACTTCTCCTAGATTATGTGTAGTCCTGGTGGAATTATAAACCAAAGGAGCCCTTTGTGTATAAAAACACCAGATGTAACCTAAACTAGCCAACTGAATTCTATCTCCTATGGTTTTTCCATCTTAACTTTGAATGAATGTTTCAAGGGCTGAAACAATTGACTGAAAGACAATTGGAGCTCACGCATTCCATGGTGGTTCCCCGACAGGATTCCTACTATCTAGATCCTAGCTTCTGTATTTTCCAAGCCTATTCTCCGTCTTTGTCAAGTCTATGAGATACAAGATATACAATAATTATATCTCAACTCTGTTTAACTTAGGAAATGTCTTTCTTCTGCTTGCTGGGAAAGTAACTTAAATGATAAACACAGACAAAACAAAAAAATACACATACAACTTGCCAACTAACCATGAAGGAAATATGTGTGTGTGTGTATACATATGTATCTGTATATCTTTCTCCCTCTCTTTCTCTCCTTATCTACATCTATGTTTTACCCAATATTCCTCAACCTCACCTAACCAAACACTTCCTTCCTTTCTGCTTCACCCCTTTATCCTCTAGACATGTAGTATCTTGCGACTCATGGGGTTGCAGAGTTGGACACAACTGAGCGACTGAACTGAACTGAACATGCTTGAGCAACATGTTCTGTTGAATTATATGTGTCCACGAGGAATGTGTTCGATCTGGACATAGACTGGCATTCCGTTAGTGCTTCCATTACTGCTTCCATTCCATTCACTTCCTACATTTCTGCATATCATTTTCATTGCATCTAAGTGACTGCATCACATTGATCAAGGATTGAAAAATTCATAGTTATACAAGAAAACTAATTTTGAACTGCATCATCTGAGCTTTTTGCACAGTAATATAAAGTGCCATCTTTCATTAGGTTAGAAAAGGAGATCAGAAACTCACCTAGGTTACTGTTTTTTCCCCTTGTTTTCATCTATATTGGCTTAAAGCAATTAATCAATAAGCGAGGACAAGGGGTGAAAGCATATGGTCGCTGATATTTAATAAATGAATTAGTGGTGCCCCTTGCTTAAGCATATAAATTAATAAGCATTAGGTCCTTTACTTAATGAGGAATTTCCCTTTTAAAACCTGAATGAATTATCTAAAAGACCATGGCATAAATTCGAAGGCATTTTCTGACCTTCTAATATTCTGGCCGGCATGAATTTTTAACAAGATGCTGTATATCTGGTAGGTTCATTGGAAACTTTTGCATTAAAAAAAAAAAAAAGAGAAACTAGTGAAGCAAAGAAAGTACCTAAGATAACAAGAGAAAATGTAACTTGGGTAATGCTGAAGTTTTGAAAAAAAGCTTTTATGATCTCACATTTATTCTAAAATAAGGAATAATAAAAATCTTTATTTTTATTGATATTATCTCATATTTTAAAATGCTCAAAACTGTATGAAATAATAAGAAAGTAACCATTAATATTTATTTTTGAGAGTAAAATTCATAGGTAAAACTAAAATTTTCTATGTTCTTTTTTTTTAAAATTTTCTATGCTCTTGTATCATATATTGTCTTACAAAATGTTTTTCTATAAACTGTTTACCAAGATCTTTAAAATCAAAAGAAAAAGCCTTAAAAATCTGTAATAAAATATCATATTTTAATCAAGATATAATTTAATTTCAAAAATGTAAAAAGGCTCAGCATTGCCTCCTAACACTATTGCAAATTTAGTTGCTTGTATCTCTGTGAAGGTATTATGACCCTATATTAACCATGGCTGAAGACTGGTTGGCAAAACATTCTCCTTGGGAAGTACCTAGAAATGGAATGACTGGGCTATATGGTAGGTATGTGTTTAACTTTATCTTCTAACCAAAAAGTTTACCAAGGTGACAATACTACTTTATACTCCACCCAGTGTATATGAGAGTTCTAGTTGCTACACATCTTCAACAACACTTAGGTTTTAAATATGCAATTATTCTAATGGATATAGAGACATACTCATTGTGGTTTAAATTTGCATTTTCCTGATGACTAATGGTGCTGAACATCTTTTCAAGTATCTGTTTGTCATAAACATACATTCTTTTGTGAAATGTCTGCTTTAATATTTTATATTTAAATTGGGCTATCCATATTATTCTTGTGTTGCAAGATTCTTTATGCATTTAGGATACAACTATTTGACAAATATTTATATTGCAATTTTTTCCCATTTCTTTGGTTTTTTTTTTTTCAATCCCTTTGTTTTGTTTTCAAAATATTTCAAAGGGAAATTGTTCTTATTTGTGATAAAGTTCAATTCATTAATTATCTTGGTGTATGTTTCCTGTGTATCTAATACAAGAAATGTTTGCTTATTCTAATGTTGCAAGGATTTTCTCCTATGACTTCTTTCAAGAATGTTACCTTTTTAGTTTTCAAAACAAGGTCAATGATACACCTCAATTTTTATATACAACAATGAAGCAAGAGTCAAAATTTATTTTCTCCATATAAATATACAGTTTTCTTAGCTCAAAATACATGAGAATCTATCTCTGAATCGCCAGTTCTCTCACTGATCTAAATATCTTTTTGATAATTCCATATTCTCTTAATCACAGTGGCTTTAGAGAGAGATTCTTTATATCTGCTAGTTGAAGTCCTCCAATTTTGTTCTTTTTAAAAATTATTCTGTCTATCCTAGATAATTTATATTTTTAATTTGGGAAAAAATGAAGTCTTAAATTTGAATCTTCCAGTCCAGGAATATAACTGTTTATTTAGGTCGTCTTTGATTTTTCTGGGTGATGTTTTATAGTTTGCAGTATCATGGTATCACAGATAATTTTAGATATTTGACACATTTTCATTTGTCCTTTTATAGTTTTCTTTATTCCTTTTCTTAGAATTTCTTTCTTATCTTTCATTTAAGGGCATATATTTTATCTTGTGAAGCATGATTAAAATAGCTGCTTTAAAGTTTCTCTCTGATATCTCCACCATACGGAATATCTTAGCATTGGCATCTGTTGACAATACTTTCCCTTAAGAATTTTCCTGGTTCATTCATGTGGATGAATTTTGGATTATGTCTCAATTTTAGTATGTTGTGAAGACTCTGGGTCCTGTTAAAATCTTCTGATCACTCACCAGTCTCTTTTGCAATTTGCATGACTAAGTTTAAATTGAGAATTCTGTCTCGGTTGCTGGGGCAGTGATTCTAATATCAGAATATATTCCAAGGTTTTTGCTATGATGCTTTGAATCTGTCTCATATTTGCTCAACTCATGGGTAAATTGAACTTGTGTGGTTCATAGACTGAATTAGGAGATCTGTTTTGCCCACCCTCTCTGACTTCCAGGGACTGCTTTTCCTGGTTTGCTGCTCTAAAAGACAGGTTTCTCTCTGAATTTCAGTCCTCTGTCTACTAGTGCAGTAGTACAGGATTAGGGACACCCTTTGAGCAAGACTCCTCCCTCCTCAAAACAGAGAAAAAATGATTGGAGTTTCACAACATACAAATCACAGGGTATCCATTTTTCAATTTTTAGAATTAGAAAGATATTTTGCTGAGGGTTTTTAATGCTTATACTGCCACCACTGCAGAGTCACTCCATGACTTGGGCATCTGTGGAAAGGACCAGTGGTTTTTAATTGGCCATTTGCCTATTCATATATTATACTCTGATTATTTATCTCTTAATTGATGTCTACTTCTACTTTTACTAATACTTAAACATTTATTTTCTGGACCTGATAATACTAATATTTGAATTCATACATTTCATTCTATTGCTTGTCTCTTTTCTTGATCATTAATTCTTATTTTTAATAACATACTATATATGTTAAGAGCTTCCCTGATGGCTTGCTGGGTAAAGAATCTGCCTTCAATGCAAAAGACATAGGAGATGCAGGATTTAAACCCTGAGTCAGGAAGATTCCCTGGAGGAGGAAATGGCAACCCACTCCAGTATTCTTGCCTGAAAAACCTCATGAACAGAGGACCTGTATATGAATCAGGAACTTCCCCCACACAAGTTGGGTTTAGCAAAGGCAGAGGAACCAGAGATAATTGCTAACATTCATTGGATCACAGAGAAAGCAAGGGAATTACAGAAAAACATCTCCTTCTGCTTCATTGACTATACTAAAGCCTTTGACTGTGTGGATCACAACAAACTGGAAAATTCTTCAAGAGATGGGAATACCAGACTACCTTACCTGTCTCCTGAGAAATCTATATGCAAGTCAAGAAGCAACAGCTAGAAACTTACATGGGACAACTGACTGGTTCAAAATTGGGAAAGGAGTACAAAAAGGCTGTGTATTGTCACCCTATTTATTTAACTTATATGCAGAGTACATCATGTAAAATGCTGGACTGAATGAATCATAAGCTGGAAACAAGATTGCTGGTAGAAATATCAACAAGCTCAGATATGAAGATGACACTAAAGTGAAGAGGAACTAAAGAGCCTCTTGATGAAGGTGAAAGAGGAGAGTGGAAAAGTTGATTAAAACTCAACATTCAACAAAAACGACAACAACAAAAAAACCTCTCAGTATTCAAAAAATTAAGATCATGGCATCTGGTTCCATTATTTCATGGCAAGTGGGGGAAAAGTGGAAGCAGTGACAGATTTTTTTTCCCTTGGGTTCTAAACTCACTTCAGATGGTAACTGTAGCAATGAAATTAAAAGATGCTTGTCCCTTGAAAGGAAAACTATGACAAACCTAGACTGCATATTAAAAACCAGACATCACTTTGCTGGCAAAAGTTTATATAGTCAAAGCTATGACTTTTCCAGTAGTCATGTACAGCTATGAGAGTTGGATCATAAAGAAGGCTGAGAGCTGAAGAATTGATGCTTTCAAATTGTGGTGCTGGAGAAGACTCATGAGAGTCCCTTGGACCATGAGAAGATCAAACTGGTCAATACTAAGGAAATCAAACTTGCATATTCATTGAAAAGAATGATGCTGAAGCTCCAATACTTTGGCCATGTGATGTGATGTAATGAGTCAACTCACTAGAAAAGACCCTGATACTGGGAAAGATAGAAGGCAAAAGGAGAAGAGGGCATCAGAGGATGACATGGTTAGAGAGCATCACTGACTCAGCAGACATGAATTTGAGAAAACTCTGGGAGATAGTGAAGGACACTATCTCCTTAGGAAAGCCTAGCGTGCTGTAGTCCATGGAGTCACAAAGAGTTGGACACGACTTAGCAACTGAACAACAACCACATGTGTTGTAACTGAAAAAAAAATTATTATTTGATGAATTCTTTGAGATTTTGGGGGCAATTTCTATTTGTTTCTCTCAGAAGTCTGAGGACATTAATAATCTAAGAATTCTAAGCTGAGAACGTATTTTCAGCTGAAGACTTTCCAGAAGACGTGAGTGCTATGAATTTAGACCTGAAACTTACATGAGGATAAACTTGTTTAAAAAAAAAAAAAAGTTAAATCTTGCTTATGGATACAATTTGGGGAAAGTTTTTCTTTTTGCCTTTCCTATTTAATTCTTTCACCAAGTTTGCCTTCCAGACCCTTTGTTTGTTTGTTTACTAAGTCTATTCAGATTCCTTAACTTGTGTGGGGCCCATGGAAACATTAAAACAAAAGCTTTATGTCACTAGTGGTTTCCAGATGGTCTCAAGGATGCTGGATAGCTTCAATCTTTTCATACATTTCTGGATTTTGAAGTTCTTGGCTGCATTACTGTCAATACAGACAAAATCATTGAAAGCAGTATGAGAATTATTGCATTCCTTGAGTTATTCTAGTTTTTAGAAACTATAAGTAGGTACAATCCATAGACGGTATGAATACTCTACCTACTTTGAACTGATTTCTTCTTAATCTTTCAGAAAATCACTTTGTCTGTTAAGAAAAAAAAAAAAAAGCCAGGTCAGACCCTTTAAGCTGGAAAGCACATCCTTTCTTAATGTCATTTACAAAATGGCCATATTTATAAAGGCATCTTTCTTAGGAGTCTGCTCAAAAAGAGGAAAACAAGAAGGAATATGAAATAAAATATAAAAACAGAATGTTTGTGAATCTGCACTTGTATAACTCTCTGCAAAGTGCAGTTATAATTTTATATGGTCATATTTAGGACACTTTCATGAACAAAATAAATGTAATAGAAATATACAGAGAATTTAATAAGTATTCTGAGATCAAAGGACATGAGATGAGTGCTTTCGGGAAAAGAGAATAAAATTAGGTTGGAGCTAAATTTTGATTTAGAGAGAGTTTAAGAAAGTCAAAAGTAATGATTTTCATGTGTACTGCAAGGAGTTTCTTTAAAGAGAAGTTTAGGTAGGCATATTGGGTATATTGACTTTTTTTACTGTTTTCCTTCTCTTTGATATTCTACTACTGTGCTTCAGCTTGCAATTGATTAAAATAAAATAAGGCTTCTCTCTCTCTCTCTCTCTCTCTCTATATATATATATATATATATATATAANCAAAGGCAGAGGAACCAGAGATAATTGCTAACATTCATTGGATCACAGAGAAAGCAAGGGAATTACAGAAAAACATCTCCTTCTGCTTCATTGACTATACTAAAGCCTTTGACTGTGTGGATCACAACAAACTGGAAAATTCTTCAAGAGATGGGAATACCAGACTACCTTACCTGTCTCCTGAGAAATCTATATGCAAGTCAAGAAGCAACAGTTAGAAACTTACATGGGACAACTGACTGGTTCAAAATTGGGAAAGGAGTACAAAAAGGCTGTGTATTGTCACCCTATTTATTTAACTTATATGCAGAGTACATCATGTAAAATGCTGGACTGAATGAATCATAAGCTGGAAACAAGATTGCTGGTAGAAATATCAACAGGCTCAGATATGAAGATGACACTAAAGTGAAGAGGAACTAAAGAGCCTCTTGATGAAGGTGAAAGAGGAGAGTGGAAAAGTTGATTAAAACTCAACATTCAACAAAAACGACAACAACAAAAAAACCTCTCAGTATTCAAAAAATTAAGATCATGGCATCTGGTTCCATTATTTCATGGCAAGTGGGGGAAAAGTGGAAGCAGTGACAGATTTTTTTTCCCTTGGGTTCTAAACTCACTTCAGATGGTAACTGTAGCAATGAAATTAAAAGATGCTTGTCCCTTGAAAGGAAAACTATGACAAACCTAGACTGCATATTAAAAACCAGACATCACTTTGCTGGCAAAAGTTTATATAGTCAAAGCTATGACTTTTCCAGTAGTCATGTACAGCTATGAGAGTTGGATCATAAAGAAGGCTGAGAGCTGAAGAATTGATGCTTTCAAATTGTGGTGCTGGAGAAGACTCATGAGAGTCCCTTGGACCATGAGAAGATCAAACTGGTCAATACTAAGGAAATCAAACTTGCATATTCATTGAAAAGAATGATGCTGAAGCTCCAATACTTTGGCCATGTGATGTGATGTAATGAGTCAACTCACTAGAAAAGACCCTGATACTGGGAAAGATAGAAGGCAAAAGGAGAAGAGGGCATCAGAGGATGACATGGTTAGAGAGCATCACTGACTCAGCAGACATGAATTTGAGAAAACTCTGGGAGATAGTGAAGGACACTATCTCCTTAGGAAAGCCTAGCGTGCTGTAGTCCATGGAGTCACAAAGAGTTGGACACGACTTAGCAACTGAACAACAACCACATGTGTTGTAACTGAAAAAAAAATTATTATTTGATGAATTCTTTGAGATTTTGGGGGCAATTTCTATTTGTTTCTCTCAGAAGTCTGAGGACATTAATAATCTAAGAATTCTAAGCTGAGAACGTATTTTCAGCTGAAGACTTTNATTATTATTTGATGAATTCTTTGAGATTTTGGGGGCAATTTCTATTTGTTTCTCTCAGAAGTCTGAGGACATTAATAATCTAAGAATTCTAAGCTGAGAACGTATTTTCAGCTGAAGACTTTCCAGAAGACGTGAGTGCTATGAATTTAGACCTGAAACTTACATGAGGATAAACTTGTTTAAAAAAAAAAAAAAAGTTAAATCTTGCTTATGGATACAATTTGGGGAAAGTTTTTCTTTTTGCCTTTCCTATTTAATTCTTTCACCAAGTTTGCCTTCCAGACCCTTTGTTTGTTTGTTTACTAAGTCTATTCAGATTCCTTAACTTGTGTGGGGCCCATGGAAACATTAAAACAAAAGCTTTATGTCACTAGTGGTTTCCAGATGGTCTCAAGGATGCTGGATAGCTTCAATCTTTTCATACATTTCTGGATTTTGAAGTTCTTGGCTGCATTACTGTCAATACAGACAAAATCATTGAAAGCAGTATGAGAATTATTGCATTCCTTGAGTTATTCTAGTTTTTAGAAACTATAAGTAGGTACAATCCATAGACGGTATGAATACTCTACCTACTTTGAACTGATTTCTTCTTAATCTTTCAGAAAATCACTTTGTNTATGCTGTGAGGCCCTGAAATCAGGTTCCCATATCTGAATATTTATTAAAACATCTCTGATAAAATGTATCAATTACTTCATAGTTAATTAGTCCATTTGGATTATTTCTGTCTTCATGTTGTGTGTGGACATGTTTGTGTGCAGTAAGTCGCTTCAGTCATGTCCAAACTCTTCATGACCCTATGACCTATAGACTGCCAGGCTCCTCTGTCCATGGGATTTTCCAGGCAAGAATACTGGAGCGGGTTGCCATGCCCTTCTGCAGGGGATCATCCCAACACATGGATCGAACCTGTGTCTCTTATGTATCCTGCCTTTTTGGGTGGGTTTGTTACCACTAGCACCACCTGGGAAGCCCTTATCTGGTGGTTTTCGACGTTAACGTCCGTTTCTTCCTCTGAACCTCCCCCTCATCTTTTGAGTTAGATTTTAGGAATCTCCCTCCCCATCCTCCTTCTGATTATGCTTCTCTAATGATTACCATCACTTCATGGTAAATAGATGGGGAAACAGTGGAAACAGTGTCAGACTTTATTTTGGGGGGCTCCAAAATCACTGCAGATGGTGACTGCAGCCATGAAATTAAAAGACACTTACTTCTTGGAAGGAAAGTTATGACCAACCTAGATAGCATATTCAAAAGCAGAGACGTTACTTTGCCAACAAAGGTCCATCTAGTCAAGTCTATGGTTTTTTCAGTAGTCATGTATGGATGTGAGAGTTGGACTGTGAAGAAAGTTGAGTGGCAAAGAAAATTGATGCTTTTGAACTGTGGTGCTGGAGAAGACTCTTGAGAGTCCCTTGGACTGCAAGGAGATTCAACCAGCCCATCCTAAAGGAGATCAGTCCTGGGTGTTCACTGGAAGGACTGATGCTAAAGCTGAAACTCCAGTACTTTGGCCACCTCATGCAAAGAGTTGACTCATTGGAAAAGACCCTGATGCTGGGAGAGATTGAGGGCAGGAGAAAAGGACGACAGAGGATGAGATGGCTGGATGGCATCACTGACTCGATGGATGTGAGTTTGAGTGAACTCCAGGAGTTGGTAATGGATAGGGAGGCCTGGCGTGCTGCAATTCATGGGGTAGCAAGGAGTCGGACACGACTGAGCGACTGAACTGAACTGAATGATTCCTTCTAAGTCACCTCTGTGAATTCATTTTTTTCAGGTCCTTCTTAAATGTTGGTGGGTCTAAAGATCCTGTTCTTGGTCTATTTTACTCTCACTGTGCAAAATCTTAGATGATGGCAACCACATAAGAATTGAATCACTATGTGCTGATACCCAAGTCAATGACTTCAGGCCTGGAGTAGACCATCCCTATGAGAACTACTCACTGGGTGTTGCCATCTGGATGTTCCCTCAGCAGATCAGAAAGGACATATTTCAGACTAACTTGCTTCTCTATTCTTCTCCTTAGCTCAGTTACTACCAAAGGTTCATCCAGTTTCATCCTGAACTTGGGTAATTGTCTTGAATTTATTTTCTTTCTCATTCTACTGCCACATTTCATCCATTTCCAAGTCCAAAAGATTCTAATCACATTATGTTTTGTATAAATAAAGATATTCTTCCTCCATCTTTATCATCTCTCACTTAGACTATTGCTCTGACTTCTAATTCCACTTATTCCTCTGATTCTGCTCTCTGTCTGCACATTGCTATTGATCACAGCCACCTGATAATGCAGATAGGATTCTATGTTTACACGACTGAATACTTGCAATGATTTTCATTATCCATAGACCATCCCACCAATTCTTGCTCTGTATTTTGCCAGGGATTTTTCTTCACATGACTATAGCTGGTGGTAAGCCAGCCACAGTGGTAAGGCTACAGCTACTATAATGTATCATTTTGTTTCGTATCCCTGTGCATTTGTCCACTGAACTAGCGATGCCCATCGTTTCTACTTGCTTAGCTCTCGGACATCTTTTGAACATGTTTTCAAAAATCTATTGGGAAAAATTAGATAATTGCTCTGTGTATCTCTGCTATTCTAAGACTAACTTGAGAATTCTGAATTTCTAAACAAACAAATATCAGCATCTAAGCACACCAGTTTACATTTTATACAATCTGCTTCCAAGGCAACTAAATACTGAAGATGGCAAATTTCATCTTGGCTACACGGTTGGCCATCCTAGTTCATTTATATGCTAATTCAAATTGAAAGCAATATGATGTAATGATAATGGTTATTCCAGAAGACTGTGTATCTAATACCTTTTTTAACATAAAATTTAATACTGTAATTCAGGGACCAGCAGTAAAACTTGACGCCGTCTGTTATTTTGCAAATCTGTTGATTATTTCCTTAAGGAAAGAGTGTCAAAATGACTTCTCAGTTAAAAGAACAACAAGGTCTTAAGATCTGTTCCAGCTAATTGGGCCTCTTAGTTATACACAAAAATATTGGATTAAGTTAAATGACTGTGTAAAACAATAAGAAAAAAATTAACGATGGCTATAATATGGAATTCTGCATACTAATCATAGAAGTCAGTATTTATATATGAAATAACTATTTTTTAATTATAAGGCTCGCTAAAAGAGTAATTATTTTGTTTTTAAAGAAAACAAAATGATTATTTTGTTTTTAATAAAAATCCATGATAAAATATGTAACCAGTAATTTTTTACAGCCCTAATGGATTAATATTTTTATTAAATTACTTTATAAAGATTACATTGATTTTAAAGCCCTGCCAATGCAAATACTGAATTTTATTATTCTCATTTTACTAAATCAAAACTCTATATTAAAACTTCAAGTTCCTGCAAATATTAGTTATCTGCATGTGAGTAAAGGGAAAATTTTTCTTTTTTTAAGTTTGTGTTTCATAGCATGGAGCTAATATATATATCTTTATATTTCAGCATTTTCTGATTTTATTTTTGACAAAATTTCATATAATTTAAGTGGACAGCATTCTAAATTTAAATGGTTTTCTCCCCTCTAGTACACACTCAACATCAACATTACTGGAAAGATGATTTTTAAAAGTGGCTGAAACATAATATATGCAGACCAGCTATGGCACAATGGTAGGACAACTTAGCCATCCCATGAGGTGCCTATCTTTTATATCCTGTTCTGTGGTTTTTAACTGCAATTTGTCTCTGAAACCTAAGTGTAAATGAGGTCATGGACTGTGTCTCGTATATTTCAGTACTCCTGAAAAAGCTAGCATAAAAACCTGCACATAGCAGCCATAAACAAAATATCTATTAATTTACTTCCTGAGATACAGAAATAACTAAATTAACATGGCTTTGTTTTGAAAGAACTGAGCTTTAATGATTTAAGAAAAAGAAAATGATGTTTAAATGATTTGGGGATAGGAAGAAAAGTGAGTAAAAGCTGCAGTCTAGCTTACAGGGCATGAATTTGAGTTACTTTGAGAAAACAAAATGTGGGCAGGTGGCTAAAGAAAATAAAGCCACAGGATTCAAGGGAAACTTGAGTGAAAACTCTGAGGTCATATTTACAATTTGGCATGGTGATTTTAAGAAGTGCAAAAGAATAAGCAGGAGTATGTGACCCTTTGGATGCAGAGTGAAGGTGAAAATACTCAAAAATAGCATCTAGATTTCAATCCTGAAAGCATAAGACTCTTGAGTACATTAGTTCTGGTCACCTGAGACCATACTGATGTAGTGTTCAGGGGTGAACTTGCTGTATGGATATAGCTGAACACAGAGAATCTCAGAAAGCTAGAGGGCTCAGNTAAGGGGGAAAATTAAGATAGCCTATAATAAAATTAATAAAATAATATGTCCACAAATGTATTTGTCATTGATATCTTAATAAAGCAGGGATAAAACAACATCTTTATCTGTATTCAATCTTTCTTTCTTTTTTTAGATAAAAGACTATATTTTTAAAGTACAACTTGCAATATCAAAAGTTGAAAACAAGCTAAGCATTCATTATTGTAGGAGTGATATATAAAATATATCCATATAATAAATAGTCATGGGCTTCCTTCATAGCTCAGTTGGTAAAGAATCTGCCTGCAATGCAGGAGACCCCAGTTTGATTCCTGGGTCAGGAAGATATGCTGTAGAAGGGATAGGCTTCCCACTCCAGTATTCTTAGGCTTCCCTTGTAGTTGAGCTGGTAAAGAATCTGCCTGCAATGTGGGAGACATGGCTTTGCTCCCTGGATTGGGAAGATTCACTGGAGAAGGGAAGGCTACCACTGCAATATTCTGACCTGGAGAATTCCAAGGACTGTATAGCCCATGGAGTCAAAAGGAGTTGGACACAAGTGAGTGACTTTCACTCACCATAATAAACAGTCATAAGAAAGTAGCCCTTAGTAAGAATGTGATACATAGGTTCATTCATCTGGAAAAATAACAATGATATTTTTAACATGAATTCCAGAACAATATGTGTGTTTCATTGTTTATAAAAGCTCAATGTATATATGCATGTACATATATGTGTATGTGTTCTCAAAGCATACCAGATAAATAAGAAAATGGCAGTTCACTTCAGTATCCTTGCCTGGAGAATCCCATGGACAGAGGATCCTGGCAGACTACAGTCCATGGGGTTGCACAGAGTCAGACATGACTTAAGTGACTTAACCTGCATCCTAATAGCATGCATACACCAAACTATTAGCAGTACATGGAGAAGGGTGGCTCTGGGATGGTTTGGGCTATAGTCAGGAGTTGATACTGGGAAATGGAAAGTCTAAAGATGAGAACTTACTCTCTTTTTAAAAACAAAAATATCCTGGTTACTTTAACATTTATGTGCTTACAGGAGTTTAAAACCTTCAATATAGATTTGACTTATTAATCATCACTTGCTGTTTCAGGAGATTTTCTCTCTTAATATATCTTATCCTGTACCATCAAATTTTAACTTTTCTTCCCCTCCTTATTTCTTTTGACTTAAAAAAACACATTTGAGTTTACTCCCAAATGAACAGAAGAAATTTTTAAATCCCTCAATTTCATATTACTTTTTAAGAAACTATTTTATCTTCTTTTATAGTCAGGTCAACTTCCAAGGACAGAGCCTGGTGGGCTGCAGTCCATGTGATAGTGAAGAGTCAGACACAATTGAGAGGTTAAACACAGCACATAGTCAAGTCAATACAAACTACACTCAGTCTTTTTCCTTTCTGCTTATGCTGTGAGGCCCTGAAATCAGGTTCCCATATCTGAATATTTATTAAAACATCTCTGATAAAATGTATCAATTACTTCATAGTTAATTAGTCCATTTGGATTATTTCTGTCTTCATGTTGTGTGTGGACATGTTTGTGTGCAGTAAGTCGCTTCAGTCATGTCCAAACTCTTCATGATCCTATGACCTATAGACTGCCATACCACTAGCACCACCTGGGAAGCCCTTATCTGGTGGTCTTTGACATTAACATCTGTTTCTTCCTCTTAACCTCCCCCTCATCTTTTGAGTCAGATTTTAGGAATCTCTCTCCCCATCCTCCTTCTGATTATGCTTCTCTAATGATTACCATCACTTCATGGTAAATAGATGGGGAAACAGTGGAAACAGTGTCAGACTTTATTTTGGGGGGCTCCAAAATCACTGCAGATGGTGACTGCAGCCATGAAATTAAAAGACACTTACTTCTTGGAAGGAAAGTTATGACCAACCTAGATAGCATATTCAAAAGCAGAGACGTTACTTTGCCAACAAAGGTCCATCTAGTCAAGTCTATGGTTTTTTCAGTAGTCATGTATGGATGTGAGAGTTGGACTGTGAAGAAAGTTGAGTGGCAAAGAAAATTGATGCTTTTGAACTGTGGTGCTGGAGAAGACTCTTGAGAGTTCCTTGGACTGCAAGGAGATTCAACCAGCCCATCCTAAAGGAGATCAGTCCTGGGTGTTCATTGGAAGGACTGATGCTAAAGCTGAAACTCCAGTACTTTGGCCACCTCATGCAAAGAGTTGACTCATTGGAAAAGACCCTGATGCTGGGAGAGATTGAGGGCAGGAGAAAAGGACGATAGAGGATGAGATGGCTGGATGGCATCACTGACTCGATGGATGTGAGTTTGAGTGAACTCCAGGAGTTGGTAATGGGTAGGGAGGCCTGGCGTGCTGCAATTCATGGGGTAGCAAGGAGTCGGACACGACTGAGCAACTGAACTGAACTGAATGATTCCTTCTAAGTCACCTCTGTGAATTCATTTTTTTCAGGTCCTTCTTAAATGTTGGTGGGTCTAAAGATCCTGTTCTTGGTCTATTTTACTCTCACTTTGCAAAATCTTAGATGATGGCAACCACATAAGAATTGAATCACTATGTGCTGATACCCAAGTCAATGACTTCAGGCCTGGAGTAGACCATCCCTATGAGAACTACTCACTGGGTGTTGCCATCTGGATGTTCACTCAGCAGATCAGAAAGGACATATTTCAGACTAACTTGCTTCTTTATTCTTCTCCTTAGCTCAGTTACTACCAAAGGTTCATCCAATTTCATCCTGAATTTGGGTAATTGTCTTGAATTTATTTTCTTTCCCATTCTACTGCCACATTTCATCCATTTCCAAGTCCAAAAGATTCTAATCACATTATGTTTTGTATAAATAAAGATAATCTTCCTCCATCTTTATCATCTCTCACTTAGACTATTGCTCTGACTTCTAATTCCACTTATCCCTCTGATTCTGCTCTCTGCCTGCACATTGCTATTGATCACAGCCACCTGATTATGCAGATAGGATTCTATGTTTACACGACTGAATACTTGCAATGATTTTCATTATCCATAGACCATCCCACCAATTCTCGCTCTGTATTTTGCCAGGGATTTTTCTTCACGTGACTATAGCTGGTGGTAAGCCAGCCACAGTGGTAAGGCTACAGCTACTATAATGTATCATTTTGTTTCGTTTCCCTGTGCATTTGTCCACTGAACTAGCGATGCCCATCGTTTCTACTTGCTTAGCTCTCGGACATCTTTTGAACATGTTTTCAAAAATCTATTGGGAAAAATTAGATAATTGCTCTGTGTGTCTCTGCTATTCTAAGACTAACTTGAGAATTCTAAATTTCCAAACAAGCAAACATCAGCATCTAAGCACACCAGTTTACATTTTATACAATCTGCTTCCAAGGCAACTAAATACTGAAGATGGCAAATTTCATCTTGGCTACACGGTTGGCCATCCTTGTTCATTTATATGCTAATTCAAATTGAAAGCAATATGATGTAATGATAATGGTTATTCCAGAAGACTGTGTACCTAATACCTTTTTTAACACAAAATTTAATATTGTAATTCAGGGACCAGCAGTAAAACTTGACGCTGTCTGTTATTTTGCAAATCTGTTGATTATTTCCTTAAGGAAAGAGTGTCAAAATGACTTCTCAGTTAAAGGAACAGCAAGGTCTTAAGATCTGTTCCAGCTAATTGGGCCTCTTAGTTATACACAAAAATATTGGATTAAGTTAAATGACTGTGTAAAACAATAAGAAAAAAATTAACGATGGCTATAATATGAAATTCTGCATACTAATCATAGAAGTCAGTATTTATATGTGAAATAACTATTTTTTAATTATAAGGCTCGCTAAAAGAGTAATTATTTTGTTTTTAAAGAAAACAAAATGATTATTTTGTTTTTAATAAAAATCCATGATAAAATATGTAACCAGTAATTTTTTACAGCCCTAATGGATTAATATTTTTATTAAATTACTTTATAAAGATTACATTGATTTTAAAGCCCTGCCAATGCAAATACTGAATTTTATTATTCTCATTTTACTAAATCAAAACTCTATATTAAAACTTCAAGTTCCTGCAAATATTAGTTATCTGCATGTGAGTAAAGGGAAAATTTTTCTTTTTTTAAGTTTGTGTTTCATAGCATGGAGCTAATATATATATCTTTATATTTCAGCATTTTCTGATTTTATTTTTGACAAAATTTCATATAATTTAAGTGGACAGCATTCTAAATTTAAATGGTTTTCTCCCCTCTAGTACACACTCAACATCAACATTACTGGAAAGATGATTTTTAAAAGTGGCTGAAACATAATATATGCAGACCAGCTATGGCACAATGGTAGGACAACTTAGCCATCCCATGAGGTGCCTATCTTTTATATCCTGTTCTGTGGTTTTTAACTGCAATTTGTCTCTGAAACCTAAGTGTAAATGAGGTCATGGACTGTGTCTCGTATATTTCAGTACTCCTGAAAAAGCTAGCATAAAAACCTGCACATAGCAGCCATAAACAAAATATCTATTAATTTACTTCCTGAGATACAGAAATAACTAAATTAACATGGCTTTGTTTTGAAAGAACTGAGCTTTAATGATTTAAGAAAAAGAAAATGATGTTTAAATGATTTGGGGATAGGAAGAAAAGTGAGTAAAAGCTGCAGTCTAGCTTACAGGGCATGAATTTGAGTTACTTTGAGAAAACAAAATGTGGGCAGGTGGCTAAAGAAAATAAAGCCACAGGATTCAAGGGAAACCTGAGTGAAAACTCTGAGGTCATATTTACAGTTTGACATGGTGATTTTAAGAAGTGCAAAAGAATAAGCAGGAGTATGTGACCCTTTGGATGCAGAGTGAAGGTGAAAATACTCAAAAATAGCATCTAGATTTCAATCCTGAAAGCATAAGACTCTTGAGTANGGGGTTGCACAGAGTCAGACATGACTTAAGTGACTTAACCTGCATCCTAATAGCATGCATACACCAAACTATTAGCAGTACATGGAGAAGGGTGGCTCTGGGATGGTTTGGGCTATAGTCAGGAGTTGATACTGGGAAATGGAAAGTCTAAAGATGAGAACTTACTCTCTTTTTAAAAACAAAAATATCCTGGTTACTTTAACATTTATGTGCTTACAGGAGTTTAAAACCTTCAATATAGATTTGACTTATTAATCATCACTTGCTGTTTCAGGAGATTTTCTCTCTTAATATATCTTATCCTGTACCATCAAATTTTAACTTTTCTTCCCCTCCTTATTTCTTTTGACTTAAAAAAACACATTTGAGTTTACTCCCAAATGAACAGAAGAAATTTTTAAATCCCTCAATTTCATATTACTTTTTAAGAAACTATTTTATCTTCTTTTATAGTCAGGTCAACTTCCAAGGACAGAGCCTGGTGGGCTGCAGTCCATGTGATAGTGAAGAGTCAGACACAATTGAGAGGTTAAACACAGCACATAGTCAAGTCAATACAAACTACACTCAGTCTTTTTCCTTTCTGCTTATGCTGTGAGGCCCTGAAATCAGGTTCCCATATCTGAATATTTATTAAAACATCTCTGATAAAATGTATCAATTACTTCATAGTTAATTAGTCCATTTGGATTATTTCTGTCTTCATGTTGTGTGTGGACATGTTTGTGTGCAGTAAGTCGCTTCAGTCATGTCCAAACTCTTCATGATCCTATGACCTATAGACTGCCATACCACTAGCACCACCTGGGAAGCCCTTATCTGGTGGTCTTTGACATTAACATCTGTTTCTTCCTCTTAACCTCCCCCTCATCTTTTGAGTCAGATTTTAGGAATCTCTCTCCCCATCCTCCTTCTGATTATGCTTCTCTAATGATTACCATCACTTCATGGTAAATAGATGGGGAAACAGTGGAAACAGTGTCAGACTTTATTTTGGGGGGCTCCAAAATCACTGCAGATGGTGACTGCAGCCATGAAATTAAAAGACACTTACTTCTTGGAAGGAAAGTTATGACCAACCTAGATAGCATATTCAAAAGCAGAGACGTTACTTTGCCAACAAAGGTCCATCTAGTCAAGTCTATGGTTTTTTCAGTAGTCATGTATGGATGTGAGAGTTGGACTGTGAAGAAAGCTGAGTGGCAAAGAAAATTGATGCTTTTGAACTGTGGTGCTGGAGAAGACTCTTGAGAGTTCCTTGGACTGCAAGGAGATTCAACCAGCCCATCCTAAAGGAGATCAGTCCTGGGTGTTCATTGGAAGGACTGATGCTAAAGCTGAAACTCCAGTACTTTGGCCACCTCATGCAAAGAGTTGACTCATTGGAAAAGACCCTGATGCTGGGAGAGATTGAGGGCAGGAGAAAAGGACGATAGAGGATGAGATGGCTGGATGGCATCACTGACTCGATGGATGTGAGTTTGAGTGAACTCCAGGAGTTGGTAATGGGTAGGGAGGCCTGGCGTGCTGCAATTCATGGGGTAGCAAGGAGTCGGACACGACTGAGCAACTGAACTGAACTGAATGATTCCTTCTAAGTCACCTCTGTGAATTCATTTTTTTCAGGTCCTTCTTAAATGTTGGTGGGTCTAAAGATCCTGTTCTTGGTCTATTTTACTCTCACTTTGCAAAATCTTAGATGATGGCAACCACATAAGAATTGAATCACTATGTGCTGATACCCAAGTCAATGACTTCAGGCCTGGAGTAGACCATCCCTATGAGAACTACTCACTGGGTGTTGCCATCTGGATGTTCACTCAGCAGATCAGAAAGGACATATTTCAGACTAACTTGCTTCTTTATTCTTCTCCTTAGCTCAGTTACTACCAAAGGTTCATCCAATTTCATCCTGAATTTGGGTAATTGTCTTGAATTTATTTTCTTTCCCATTCTACTGCCACATTTCATCCATTTCCAAGTCCAAAAGATTCTAATCACATTATGTTTTGTATAAATAAAGATAATCTTCCTCCATCTTTATCATCTCTCACTTAGACTATTGCTCTGACTTCTAATTCCACTTATCCCTCTGATTCTGCTCTCTGCCTGCACATTGCTATTGATCACAGCCACCTGATTATGCAGATAGGATTCTATGTTTACACGACTGAATACTTGCAATGATTTTCATTATCCATAGACCATCCCACCAATTCTCGCTCTGTATTTTGCCAGGGATTTTTCTTCACGTGACTATAGCTGGTGGTAAGCCAGCCACAGTGGTAAGGCTACAGCTACTATAATGTATCATTTTGTTTCGTTTCCCTGTGCATTTGTCCACTGAACTAGCGATGCCCATCGTTTCTACTTGCTTAGCTCTCGGACATCTTTTGAACATGTTTTCAAAAATCTATTGGGAAAAATTAGATAATTGCTCTGTGTATCTCTGCTATTCTAAGACTAACTTGAGAATTCTGAATTTCTAAACAAACAAATATCAGCATCTAAGCACACCAGTTTACATTTTATACAATCTGCTTCCAAGGCAACTAAATACTGAAGATGGCAAATTTCATCTTGGCTACACGGTTGGCCATCCTAGTTCATTTATATGCTAATTCAAATTGAAAGCAATATGATGTAATGATAATGGTTATTCCAGAAGACTGTGTACCTAATACCTTTTTTAACACAAAATTTAATATTGTAATTCAGGGACCAGCAGTAAAACTTGACGCTGTCTGTTATTTTGCAAATCTGTTGATTATTTCCTTAAGGAAAGAGTGTCAAAATGACTTCTCAGTTAAAGGAACAGCAAGGTCTTAAGATCTGTTCCAGCTAATTGGGCCTCTTAGTTATACACAAAAATATTGGATTAAGTTAAATGACTGTGTAAAACAATAAGAAAAAAATTAACGATGGCTATAATATGGAATTCTGCATACTAATCATAGAAGTCAGTATTTATATATGAAATAACTATTTTTTAATTATAAGGCTCGCTAAAAGAGTAATTATTTTGTTTTTAAAGAAAACAAAATGATTATTTTGTTTTTAATAAAAATCCATGATAAAATATGTAACCAGTAATTTTTTACAGCCCTAATGGATTAATATTTTTATTAAATTACTTTATAAAGATTACATTGATTTTAAAGCCCTGCCAATGCAAATACTGAATTTTATTATTCTCATTTTACTAAATCAAAACTCTATATTAAAACTTCAAGTTCCTGCAAATATTAGTTATCTGCATGTGAGTAAAGGGAAAATTTTTCTTTTTTTAAGTTTGTGTTTCATAGCATGGAGCTAATATATATATCTTTATATTTCAGCATTTTCTGATTTTATTTTTGACAAAATTTCATATAATTTAAGTGGACAGCATTCTAAATTTAAATGGTTTTCTCCCCTCTAGTACACACTCAACATCAACATTACTGGAAAGATGATTTTTAAAAGTGGCTGAAACATAATATATGCAGACCAGCTATGGCACAATGGTAGGACAACTTAGCCATCCCATGAGGTGCGTATCTTTTATATCCTGTTCTGTGGTTTTTAACTGCAATTTGTCTCTGAAACCTAAGTGTAAATGAGGTCATGGACTGTGTCTCGTATATTTCAGTACTCCTGAAAAAGCTAGCATAAAAACCTGCACATAGCAGCCATAAACAAAATATCTATTAATTTACTTCCTGAGATACAGAAATAACTAGATTAACATGGCTTTGTTTTGAAAGAACTGAGCTTTAATGATTTAAGAAAAATAAAATGATGTTTAAATGATTTGGGGATAGGAAGAAAAGTGAGTAAAAGCTGCAGTCTAGCTTACAGGGCATGAATTTGAGTTACTTTGAGAAAACAAAATGTGGGCAGGTGGCTAAAGAAAATAAAGCCACAGGATTCAAGGGAAACTTGAGTGAAAACTCTGAGGTCATATTTACAATTTGGCATGGTGATTTTAAGAAGTGCAAAAGAATAAGCAGGAGTATGTGACCCTTTGGATGCAGAGTGAAGGTGAAAATACTCAAAAATAGCATCTAGATTTCAATCCTGAAAGCATAAGACTCTTGAGTACATTAGTTCTGGTCACCTGAGACCATACTGATGTAGTGTTCAGGGGTGAACTTGCTGTATGGAGATAGCTGAACACAGAGAATCTCAGAAAGCTAGAGGGCTCAGGGTACAAAACAAGAGGCATTTATTTTTGGTTTATATGTCTTTAGTTTAGCTAAAGTAGTTCTACTTTACATATCAGATCTTCAGGTTAGTCAACCAACTCTGCTTCAGGTTGCAGGTGTGCAAATCTGCGGCAATGACTCTGGTCCATGTGTCCCAGGCTGTGTCTCAGGTTGGAAGGTCAGTGTTTATTGTGAACTGAATATGTTGAAACATAAATTTAATTTGAGGTAGTCAGTGAATGTGTGTGTTCTTTAGAAATATTCCTCATCTTAAACTCAGGTACAAAGGTAATAGAAAATTACCTTTAGTATTAGCTAAGTTTTTACCATTCATATTCAAACAAGGAAGAAGCAATGAAAGTAGAGGGTTTGTAAGGACATTTAAGTAAATAACAGAGTTTACAGTTATAAAAGGGAACATGAAGACAAACTTAGTGAGCATAAGAAAGTGATAGGTAATATATTAGAGCTCTCTGTGAAGTGGAAGAAATGCTATAGAAATGCTAAAGGACATAAGCTAGAAGACTAGGAACTGGCAAAAAGGAAGGATATGTGGAAGTTTTACATTTGATGCAATTACTGTATCTGCGAGAGTGTGGATGGCATGATATGGAGGAGAAAAGATGAAAGGACTGAGAGACGAAAGTTTTGGAAGGATCATCCATGTGAGTGGTGAAGTTGCCAAGAATGTTGATTATAGTATTGGAAAAGCTGGTAATGAACAAGGGGAGAGAAGCTGATGGGAAAGTTGAAAGAAATGGCTGTTTAAAGCCCTGGGCTTTGGAGAAGAAATTAATTGAAGAAAGCAACAAAGGGCAAGGAGGATTTGTATCCTAATGCCAGGATAAAGGTACACAGACTGTGAAAGACAAAGAACATGTGAAGGCTTTTCATTTGAAAGGGAGTCATCAAGGCAGAGCAGATTTTGTTTGGAGTGGAAAGGAAAGCTTCAGAAATACAGTTAAGGATATAGAGTCTTTGCTGTTGTTAATGATCATTAACCATCAGAAGGAAAACTCAGAAAAGGAGCAGGGGATTGAAATTAAGTAAGGCAAATTATTCCAAGTGGTATGGAACTAGGAAGAGGAATCCTCACATTAGGATTTTTTATTTAAGTGAGGTAATTAGAAATATAAGGCATGAAGCAATTCATCCTGACAATCTCTGGGAAAAGTTGGGTCATCGGTTCTCTTGTAAGTAAAGGATCACAGACAACTTACACATTCTTAGGAATAAATGAGCTAACCTTAAAATCAGGAAATCATTTTGCTTGTTTTTATAATGCTACCACACATAGAATTTGAATAGACCTAGCAAAAAAAAAAGAGGTGTCTACAGTTATGTTTTGGATTCTCCAGGGTCAGTGTCAACAGTCTCAAGAACCCAACTTGTTTGGGTTCAGAAACAAGTACAATCCCTGATGAGTGATTCTCAACAAATATTTGCTGAATGAAAGACATGTATATGTGCCTTTGATGAGTTGGTTGGATAGCATGACCAATTCAATGGACATGAACTTGGGCAAATTCTGGGAGATGATGAGGGATGAGGCCTAGTGTGCTTGCAGTCCATGGGGTTGTACAGAGTTGAGCACAACAACGTGCCTTTCTGTCTCAGCCTACTTGAAATCAACTTCCTCTAAGCCATTTGAGGGAGGCATTTTGCCCAACTCTTCTTCTGATGCCCTCTGCCAACACTGCCCAAGGGTCACCCTGTTGGCCAAGCCTCCACCATCACTCTGATGCAGTGTTAGAGCCCTGCCTCTGAGTTCTTTGCAGGCATCGGGGATGATGCTCTCACTTCAGATCTCCTTTCTAAGAGTCTATTTCCTCAGGCTTCTCAAGGTCATTTTTCACCCTGCAATGTTATAACACCATGCTATGCTCCTACAGATAGTACAGAGGCACATGGACACTATTATTTTCAGTTGTTTCCTTCTTTCCCTTCTCCTCACATCTCATTTTCTTGTTTGCTCTCTCTTTCAACAATGGCTCTCCCCAGTAGTATCCCTTCCTTGAACATCAAATTATAAAAACATGTATTTGGAAGTCAGTTTCTCACTTAAACTCATCAAAGTTTATCAGGAGATCCGTTATTTTATCAAGATGCCTAAAAAGAAAAATATCAATCTTATTTGTTTAATATTTCTCCTAATTTATTATACATAATGGTACATAGGAAAAAAAAAAAAACATTATTTGCACTATTTCTTAAGTAAGCTGCATAGCAGAGGTTTTATTAGATTTGGAACATGTCAACTTATTTCCCCTAAAGTTATATTTTGCAATTAGTAGTGATGTCTACTTATAAGGGTTGATGAAAAGAGAAGACCCAGTGAAAATAAATGTGTTTCTTAACTAACAACCAGATCCAGATAGCCCTGATTTGCTGGAAAATTTTAACTCTTTAGTATTTATTTCAACTCCTAAACTATTCATACAAGTGAGATATTTATGAAAAGTCATACAAATGAGCATTACCTCTAAATTAAATAAAATGAATTAGAAGAAAATTTAGTCCTCAGAGATGAACAAAATATTTTAATTATATCACACATGCAGAATTTTTGTTAAAAAATAGAAATACCTGATAGAATAAATTTATGCTATGATCTGATATAAAATTTTTATCCCTATATTTTTTCCAGAATTGTAATCAGTATTAAATTCACATAAAATATTTAATAACAAACAGAGGACACAGAAGAAAGTAAACAGCATCATTTTAAATTAATAGTTCATGAAGCTGTGAGGAATATAAAAATCTATATATATGAGGAGTCATTTNTTATCCCTATATTTTTTCCAGAATTGTAATCAGTATTAAATTCACATAAAATATTTAATAACAAACAGAGAACACAGAAGAAAGTAAACAGCATCATTTTAAACTAATAGTTCATGAAGCTGTGAGGAATATAAAAATCTATATATATGAGGAGTCATTTAACTTGTTATGCATATTTTTTCCTTGTTTACATTTTAAGTTAATATTGTTCCCATATTCACAAGGTTGTTGGAAAGTATGAGTAATAAAAATCTGTAAAACAGTTTAGATACTTGAAGATGGTTATTCTGTAAAGAAAGCCTGGATTTCCATTGATTTCATCAATATAAAATGAACACTCTCATACTCCCTGAGTGTTATGAGAGAAATCAACTCCAAATTCTCCACACATAATGAAGAAATAGTTGACATAAAATAAATGATAACACAAAATTTACATATTTCAGCTCTTACCTGACCTTTTCATATTATCTAAAATCTTTACCTGCAATAAATGGCTATTTAGTCATCTAGAAAATCAAATTTAGTTTGACCAAATACTTTGTAATAAAACTGTCCCATGTACTAACCTGTCCTGTAAAGAAACTATTCATGAAAAGAAATATGTCTTCAGTTGAAATTGTCCCTGGGGGAAATAATTTAAACTTACCCAAAGTATTATTTTATTGATTTTGCAAAAACAGTCAACTGACCCAGTGTGTAACCCTAAATAAGTCCTTTAATGCTGAGCATTGGATTCTATAACTATAAAACCAAGGAGGATAATAACACCTGCTTTACAACCTCACAAGGTAATTGTAATGTGATCAGATGTGTGAGCATTTGTTAAGCATATTTCTTACATGTCTACATATAAGGGAGAGAGATGCTGAAAACTATGATTCTTGCTTTATATATATATATATATTTTTTACTTTGGCTCCATTAACAAAAGCAAAATATTCAGTCATATTCCTATGTTACCTGCTCCCTCTTTACAGGGACAAAAATTCAATCATAGCAACATTTAACTAAAAAAGCATATTTAAATTAGTCTTTATCTACTTTTGTTTTAGAAAAACAGAAAGAATTCATTTGTAGGCATAGATTTTTATAATAAAACACTTATAACCCAGTGAGACTATTAAGGCTTCATGGGTGGTATGCTGCAAATTATGTAAATATCACACTCAGATTTTAACTAGTTCATCTCTTTTGACATTGACTCACATAAATTGGCATCTTCAAGCCCTGTCAACTCTGCTACTCTTAGCCATAAATATAAGTGCCTGACATGAATCTTCATTAGCTGGCCAAGGAAAATGTACCTTTTTGGCTTATATCTCAGCAGCTAATTTAACTAAAATACACACACACACACACACACACACACACACATATTCTGAGTGAGTCTTATACAGAAAATTTAAATCAATGTTTTCAAACAACACAGAAGTATAGAAAACAGAAAGAATTATAATTCTGGGACTATATAAGCAGAAGGAACCTCTGTTATGTTTGATGTATATATGTGTGCATGTAAGTACATGGGTTGCTTACAATATTATTTTGTTTTTTATAAAAATGGGATTACATTATAGATGTTTTAACTTGCTGTTTTCATCTAATTGTCCATATCTATCAATCTACCTACCTAACATCTATCTCTCTATTAATCTTTTATTTATCATTGATCAACTGATCATCTATCAAACTACTTATCTGAATGACCATCTTTCACAATTACCTTTTCCATACAGACTTCTACAGTGTGGTGGTATGAGAAATTGTAGAGAAGGGAATCTAGGAATGTCAGTTCTCTAAGCCACATTAAGAAATGTGCATCAGAAATGTTATCAACAAGTAGCAGGAACCTAACCAGCAAACTCAAGTTCAGAGGAACATTGCAATCTTTTGGGAAAGAGCATGATAAAAATAAGAGCGACCCAGTGGTAGTGAATCTGGAGTTTTTGTCTGTTGGACAAACAGAAAAGGAGATAGAAACCTAATTATTAAAACTTATGTCTGATGTTGTATATAGGGAAACATGGTGAAGAAAGCAATGAGATTCTAGAACAATATAAAATCTGAAGAAAGAAAATTTTCATCCTTCTATTTTCTTAAGTATGTCAAGTTCCTTCTCATTTCACCCATGCTTTTATCTCTGTCTGAATATATTCCTCCTTCCATTCTTTGGTTGACTCTCTTATATTCATCCTTTAGATACTTTCCTCAGAAAAGCCCCCAGGATTCTACAAGTTAAATTAAATCCCCCTAACATGCCCCTAAAGGAAATCAGTCTTGAATATTCATTAGAAGGACTGATGCTGAAGCTGAAACTCCAATATGCTGGCCACTTGATATGAAGAGCTGACTTATTGGAAAAGGTTCTGGGATTGATTGAAGGCGGGAGGAGAAGGGGACGAGAGAGAATGAGATGACTGTATGGCATCACCAACTCAATGGATATGAGTTAGAGTAAACTCTGGGAGTTGATAACGAACATGGAGGCCTGGCGTGCTGCAGTCCATGGCATCACAAAGTGTCGCACACGACTGAGTGACTGAACTGAACTGAACATGCTCTACTGGGGCTTCCCTGGGCTTCTCTGGTGGCTCAGATGGTAAAGAATCTGCCTGTAATGTAAGGACCCACGTTTGATCCCTGGGTCAGGAAGGTCTCCTGGAGAAGGGAATAGCTACCCATTCCAGTATTTTTGCCTGGAGAATTCCATGGACGAAAAGCCTCATGGGCTACATACAGTCCATGGGACTGCAAAGATTTGGACATGACTGAACAACTCAACCCACTCAGCATGCTCTACTTCAGTTAGCTTTCAGTGCATAACAAAACTTAGTGGTTTAGGAGAAATCAGTTACTTAATTCATGATTCTATGAGTAATTATTTGGACCTGGGCTTAGATGTGTGTTTCTTCTTCTGGTTTCAGCTAGACTCAGTCACGTCTATGTGATAAGTCACTGTCTGCTACCAACTGGGGCTTTGGCTTAGATTTTCTCCTTTATTATGGATAAACAATAGTCCATTATATTTATTTTCCTTTGCCCATGCATCTTTTGATGGGCACTTGGAAGTGAAAGTCAAATCACCCAGTCGTGTCCAACTCTCTACAACCGCATGGACTGTAGCCTACCAGGTTCTTCTGTCCATGGGATTTTCCAGGCAACAGTACAGGAGTGGGTTGCTATTTCCTTCTCTAGGGGATCTTTCTGACTCAGGGATCAAACCCAGGTCTCCTGCATTGCAGGCAGAAGCTTTACTGCCTAAGCCACCAGGGAAGCCCTATGGGCATTAAGGTTGTTTCCATTTCTCAGCTATTGTAAATAATGATACAATGAACATAGCGGGGCAGAGAAAGTCTTAATGAGAAAATGTTTCTCAAGCCTCTCCTTGCATCATATTTGTTAAAGGCCTTTTACCAAAACAAAGCATATGATCCACTTTGGTGAACATTAGGATCTACTTCTTGATAAAAAGATGTGCAAAAGCACATTATAAGGGCATGAATGCATTTGTTTATAGCCATTTTTACAATCTACCAAAGTCTCGCTCATAGTGTCATGAATTTTTTCTTTTCTCCACAGTGCTTATATGCACACAATTGTTTAGGTTAGAAATGTTAGGTGGTTAGAATAGGAAAAAGGAATCCAAAATGGTGGTGGTTAAAAGACAAAGAAGGGAAAAGCAGGCAAAAATAGAACAAAGGAAGATCTGAGAACCAGAGTGAGGACCTCAAGTAAAACAAACAGCCCTCCTCTCTAGCCCAATTTACACAGAGCAAGCTCAGGGGAGAGGAGACAAATGTATAAGAGGAGGAAGCCTAGAAGGATTGGGGCCTCTCTTCTCTTTGGGTCTTTTGCGTCAGCATGCCTCATGCCTCAAGGATGTATTTTCTTTTACTTTCTAATAAAACTGAGCTGGAACATGGAGCTGTAACACTGGTCCATCTGAGGGGTGTAACGCTGGTCCAGTGCTTCAAATTTTTGTTGCGATGAGACAGAACTGAAGAAAGCACACACTCCCCTGACATCTATGGTGCCGTTCTTGGATTTAACCTGTCTGAAACAACCTCATCTCAGCCCCTGAAAGGAGGAGGCCAAGCACAGCAGGAGCCAGACTCAGTGAAATCTCCTTAAGCTGTGGAAGCTTAAAGTAAAGAAAACCCAGTGCAGGGGAAGAAACAAGAAGCCCAGTGTACTAGAAACTGGGACAGTGAAAAACAAACTCAGCAGAAAGCTCACATGGTTCAGTCTCAGCTTCCAGAAGACCTTCAGTTAAGGTAGGAGGTCCTCACTCCTATGGCTGGAAGGACATATGCCTAACAAAATCTTAATTCCTTTATAATCTATTGCTTCTTGTTTTCTCAAATCTCCCATGAACAGGTGAGTGGCAGTGGGTGCAACTGAGGGACTCTGGCATGGAATACTCCCCAGTGTGTCACAAAGGCTCTACTATCTTCTGGGCTCCAGTAGCTGTTGCCCAAGTGGGTGGGAGTTCTCCTGTCCTTAATCTTCTTTGTGCCAAGTATCAGGGCAATGAAAACTGGGAGCATAGGTCAGGTATTTAGCAGATTTTCCAGCAGGTTATGAGGGGTATTCCTCGACATTTTTTCCGCTGATTTTTCCTCCTGTCCTTCAGCTCCTCTCTCCTAGGACTTGAACCAAGTCAAAACCCATGGTGCCTGGCTTCAGGACCTAATGAAGCTCAGGCTCTGATGTCTCACTGCAAAAAAATTCAGTTAGAGACACAACAATAGGTAGAAAGTGGATTTGTTCCGATTCAGAGAGAAGCACAATCCACAGGGTGTGGGCCATTACAGAGGAGAGTGCAGCAGCCATGGAATGTGGTGTGGTTAGCTTTTGCTAGCTGGGTGATTTCATATGCTAAGGAGTGGGAGGATCATCCCAACCATTGTGGAACCACTCACACCTCCTTCTTTTGACAGTGCCTTGGAACTGTCATTTGCCCATGCAAAGATGGGCTCAATAAAGGACAGAAATGGTCTGGACCTAACAGAAGCAGAAGATATTAAGAAGAGGTGGCAAGAATACACAGAAGAACTATACAAAAAAGATCTTCATGACCCAGATAATCCTGATAGTGTGATCACTCATCTAGAGTCAGACATTCTGGAATGTGAAGTCAAATGGGCCTTAGGAAGCATCACTATGAACAAAGTTAGTGGATTTGATGGAATTTCAGTTGAGCTACTTCTAATTCTAAAAGATGATGCTGTGAAAATGTTGCACTCAACATGCCAGCAAATTTGGAAAACTCAGCAGTGGCTACAGGAGTGGAAAATGTCAGTTTTCATTCCAATCCCAAAGAAAGACAATGCCAAAGAATGCTCAAACTACTGCATTGTTGCATTCATCTTACACATTAGCAAGTGATGCTCAAAATCCTCTAAGCCAAGTTTTGACAGTATGGAACCATGAACTTCCAGATGTTCAAGCTGGATTTCGAAAAGAGAGAAGAACCAGAGATCAAATTGCCAACATTGAAAAAGCAAGAGATTTCCAGAAAACATCCACATTTGCTTTATTGACTATGCCAAAGCCTTTGACTTTGTGGATCACAACAAACTGTGGAAAATTCTTAAAGAAATAGGAATACCAGATCATCTGACCTGCCTCCTGAGAAATCTGTATGCAGGTCAAGAAGCAATAGTTAGACCTGGACATGGAACAACAGACTGGTTGCAAATTGGGAAAGGAGTACATCAAGGCTGTATATTGTCACCCTGCTTATTTAACTTCTATGCAGAGTACATCATGAGAAACGCTGGGCTGGATGAAGCACAAGCTGGAATCAAGATTGCCAGGAGAAATATCAATAACCTCAGATATGCAGATGACACCACCCTTATGGCAGAAAGCGAAGAACTAAAGAGCCTCTTGATGAAAGTGAAAGAGGAGAGTGAAAAAATTGGCTTAAAGCTCAACATTCAGAAAACTAAGATCATGGCATCTGGTCCCATCACTTTATGGCAAATTGTTGGGGAAACAACGGAAACAGTGACAGACTTTATTTTGGGGGGCTCCCAAATCACTGCAGATGGTGACTGCAGCTAGGAAATTAAAAGATGCTTGCTCTTTGGAAGAANTTGTTGGGGAAACAACGGAAACAGTGACAGACTTTATTTTGGGGGGCTCCCAAATCACTGCAGATGGTGACTGCAGCTAGGAAATTAAAAGATGCTTGCTCTTTGGAAGAAAAGTTCGATAGCATATTGAAAAGCAGAGACATTACTTTGCCAAAAAGGGTCCGTCTAGTCATGGCTATGGTTTTTCCTGTAGTCATATATGGTTGTGAGAGTTGGANAAAGAGGGAGAAGGAGGAGAAAGAAATAGGAAAGAAGCAAAAAATAGATAAGGTGAATGGCTGTAAAAGGGAAGGTAGAGGAGTGGTATGAACTTGAGAGAAGAGGAGAAGAGAAAGTATGTAAAAAAGGAAATAGAATAGGAAGTGGTGAAAATTACATAATCAATAAATAGTGTTTTAATAATTAGCTATCCATATGGAAAAGTAAAATTAGACTGCTTTATCACACCTCATAAAAATAAATTCCAGATGGATTAAAGATTTAAATGTTTCAAATAAAAACTTTCAAACCTTTTAAAAGAACCTCTGGAAGAATATTTTACAGCCTCAGAGTAGGAAACATTTCTTTTAAAAACAAATGAACATGTTTACAAGTAAAAAGAAAATACTTTCACCGGTGTCAAATACAAAACTGTGGAGCAAGGCATCACAAGAAAATTTTAAATGAAGTGAAAAACATAGAAAACATATTTGCAACATATATGATAGAGAAAAGCATTAGATATTTGATTAATTATGATACCCACACATCAGTAGGAAAATGACATTTTAAAAAATGCTCAGTGAGAAACAGGTAAGTCACAGAAGAGAAAAAGCGAACATCAAACAAAGATAGATGCACATATTTTCAAATACAAGATACATATTGGAAAAGACCTTGATGCTGGGAAAGATCAAGGGCAGTAGGAGAAGGGGACAACAGAGTATGAGATGATTGGATGGCATCAGTGACTCAATGGACATGAGTTTGCACAAACTCCAGGTGTGCTGCAGTCCATGGGTTCTCAGTTTGTTGGACACAACTTAGTGACTGAACAACAACATATATAAGATACATAGGTATACATGCAAAATAAGTCTAAACATACATAATAGGCTATATACAAATCACAATAGCTGGCTAAAGGAGTATAAAAGGAACTCAATTTTATTTCCAGTCTTTTTTTATTTGTTCAAGGGTATTGATAAGATCAAATTTAAACAGAAAAAGAGTGTTATTATTGTTAGTGGTGGGTGTATGAGTGTTTCTTGTATAAATCTATATATTAAAAAAAAAATTAACACTGTCCTTAAAAGGAAAAATACTTGCTTTAAGACTACACTGCTAGTAAAAGAGACTGACCTGGAGTCCCAAATGATATTTTTCTGATTCTAAAATTGATGACCATCATGATGCTATACAATTTTGTTTCAAACTGTATTATTTGCTACATTATAGTCTAAAATAGTTGAAAATCTCCTATGTAAATGTGTCCTACTCTTTGGTTATTTTGTGTTTACTTCTGTCTTTGCTAACTGTGAAAACTGACTTGTTCAAGTTCTTCAGTTTAAACATTTGCTTTAGCTGATAGAAAAAAAACACATGAATGTATTTTCTAAAACTTTAATAAAGAAACTTCTAAAAGCTTCTATTTACAAGCATGCTGTGTGCTAAATCACTTTAGTCGTGTCCGACTCATCTGTGAAGCCATGGACTATAGCCCTCCAGGTTCCTCTGTCCATGGGGTTTTCCAAACAAGAATACTGGAGTGGGTTGCCATTTCCTCCTCCAGGGGAACCTCCCAACCCAGGGATAGAACCCACATTCCTTAGTTCTCCTGCATTGGCAGACTGATTCTTTACCACTAGCTTCACTAGTGATAAAGTGATTCTTTATCACTTTATCACAAGCTTTCCACCTGTGAAGCTTGAAGGCTGAGAGACTGGGAAATCAATATGTTTTAACATCCAGGGAATGTTTATATGTTCATTTGCCTTATAGTCAGAGAATTCCAGGGTATAAGTCATACAGGCAGAAGGCAAGGTGCAGAGGAAAAGCGACATGGGCACTCATACAGAGGCTTTGTCTGAACAGCCACAGAATAAAAGACAACCTTTCCCTCCTCAAGGTCTAGGCAGATGTCCACAATACTAGGTCTGTGTCGATCGAGGACAGTTTCCTTGACTGTGTACCATGCAGAGAGCTAGCTGGTCCCTTTCCACTCTACACACCAGGAGTCTGTAGTCCTTCCTTGGATCTGGTTTTTCTTCATCCTGCCACAAGGTCACCTCAACTGTCCAGTGGCTACAATGCTGAGTGTCCACTTCCCAATACTGCTGCCCAGAAGAGAGGGCCTGGAAACATAAGGTTCCAGCAAACATAAGCCAAGGTTTGCTTGGCTGGAGGCAAACCTTCAGGATTCCAGGGTCAGGAGTGTGGGAAGTGAGATACAGTCACCATCCAATGATCTGTGGACACCTTCGGATTACAGGAGAGGCTCCCAAGGCCAAAGTTTGGACTGACAATGGTCTATTGAGCAAATGAGGAAACCCTCTTGGGTGCAAGGTGGCTCTGGTCAGGCAGTGAGCATGAGGAAGAAGATAGAGCTTCCGGGAATTCAACCTGTGTTTGTTCTTCAAGGGCCCATTGCTGCATGACATTTTCTTATAATTTTCCCTGGATCTCTTCTAGGTCATAGAGAATATCTTTCATTTTTTTGCTTAGGTAGGCGTGAAGTGGCTAGCTTGGGAGAAGCCAAGGAAAGGTCACACCATCCGACAAAGCTCCTTTGTCTGATTCAGATTCTGGGAGGTGTCTGATTAAATAATTATTTTATTTAATCTACAAGTATAGATTAAATGATTATTCCATTATTTAAAATACGTGAGCATTTAATGACATTTATTTCAACATGCCTTATACCTAACCTGGTTTCAGACAATACCTCTTGAATCTTGTTATCTGCATATTTTAACATTAGAGTTTGTTCATTGTTCTCTAACATACATTCTTATCTCTTTCTTTTAAAGAAAGGTCCCTCAAAGTTTTAGCTGGGCACATGGCCTACCAGTTAGGAACAAATTCTCTCGGACTCACATGCAGCCATGTTGACCTCTGCCCAAGCCCTGGCCAGTGGGGAAGAAATAACAACACTGATTGTATATTCTGGGCAACAAACAGCAGAGAAGCTGCTTGCCCTCATACTCCCTTCACCTTCCACTGGCTAGAAATGATGATCACCAGCCTTAACTCTAGCCTCACAATAGAAGCCATGTGTTAAAGTTTACAAAGCCTCCTCATCAGCCCTGGACTGTTTTCATGAGAGAAAAATAAATTTCTTACTTACTTAAGTCATCATGTTTCTGATTCTCTTTGTGATAGCACATTAACTTTAGCTTGTTCTCTATCTAAAATAATTAATATTAATCCATATGTATCACAGAAGAATACATTTGTATTCAGAGAAATTGATGGCTTTGTCCATGGTTGTAGATGTAGAAAGCAGCAAAGGGATGTGTGAAGAGTGGGACTTCTATCTCCAAAGCCTGTGAATGCTATGCCTGATTCCCATGCAGGGAAAGTCTGACTCAAGTGCCCCGTTCTCAAACGTGATTGTAAATGCTGACCTCAGAGTTTCTGCTGATTAAAGCCTAGGGTACGTAGTAACACTAATTAGGGAATATTTGGCTCTTTCATATTTGTTTTTAAAAGTGGTAGACAATGTGCTAAGAAAGACACCTCTAGGGTCAAGTTTGGGGCTTTAATCTTGCTCACAGGGGATGAAGGCATTCTTCCCATTCATGCCACCACATCCACTCTGACAAGAAACATAAAATATTTTGTTCCCCTAATGGGAAATTAGTTCTTAGAAGTTACAGTTAAATTTCCTCACTGTCAGCCTATAGTCCTTAAAGTATCACCAGAATGTTAGGAAAGAGACTGATAGAATCTATTTAATTTTCTCAGTAGCCTAATGAGAAGAGTGTCAGTGAAAGAGTTCAGCAGCCAATGTCCCAAAGAAGACTGACTATAAAATTCTTCCACATGGAGGTAGAAATACAATAAATCTAGACCAAGAAGAGCTATGTGGTTACAAAGCAGTGAATTGGAACCAAGGCAGCAATCCTCACTCAATCTAAAAAACTATTTTGTTCTTGCAGCCGATTCAATTAAAATGAAGCACATGAAAATAGTATAGTCTCTTCTTCTTGGCACCAGAGTTGCAGGAAGACTAAAGAGATACTTAACACAGGCAATACTTCAGTCATAAAAACTAATCTGTTTTGTCTGTGATGTGTTCAGGGGAAAATTCAAACCCACCAAGTACATTACAGTGGCTCAAATGCATGGCAGATTCAAAAAGCACTAAACAAACAGGAGCTTTCATGAGAGATTTCCTCACTGTGAGAACCACCGTCATCAAACAAAGACAACAAATATTTGAGGGGAAGCCAAAGAGTGAAAAAGGAAAACTGAACACTTCTTTGCAATTATGAGTATGAGTGAGTGAAGTCATTCAGTCGTGTTCAACTCTTCGCGACCCCATAGACTGTAGCCCACCAGGCTCCTCCATCCATGGAATTTTCTAGGCAAGAGTACTGGAGTGGGTTGCCATTTCCTTCTCCAGAGGATCTTCCCGACCTGGGGATCAAATCCGGGTCTTCCACATTGTAGGCAGATGCTTTACTGTCTGAGCTACCAGGGAATTCCCTTTGCCATTATATTTACAAGCAAATAATATGAACAAAATAAAAAATAAAAACTAACTTTAAAATTTAGTCTCTTTTTGAAAATTAGATCTGTTTTGTAACATAAATGTGTGTGAATACATATATAAATGTGTGTGTGTGTGTGTGCGCGTGCATGCTTCAGTTCAGTTCAGTTCAGTCACTCTGTGGTATCCAACTCTTTGCGACCCCATGAATTGCAGCATGCCAGGCCTCCCTGTTCATTACCATCCCTCGAAGTTCACTCAGACTCACGTCCATCAAGTCTGTGATGCCATCCAGCCATCTCATCCTTGCTCAACCCCTTCTCCTCCTGCCCCCAATCCCTCAGTCACTCAATCATGTCTGACTCTTTGTATTTCCACAGACTGCAGCCCTCCAGGCTCCTCTGTCCATGGAATTCTCCAGGCAAGAGTACTGGAGTGGGTTGCCATTCCCTTTTCCAGGATATAGATGTGTATGTGTATGTGTATAAATATATAGTAACATGTGCATGTATGTGTATAGATATACAGGTGTCTATTTATGTCTATATGCATATGTACATACATGTGTATATAATATGCATGTGTTTGTCCATTTGTATCTTATCTACACGCAAATACACACATATACATATATTAATTCACAGTTTTGTTTTAAATGAGAATCTGAAAAACATCATTTTTCAACAAAACAATTTAAGAAGAAGAATCTGTTTTCTTTTCACTTTATCATTATGACTAACAAATAAAAGAACTTCCACTTAACCTCCAACTTCCTTACATGTATTTGTGTGTGAAGTGAACCGCAGAGCAACCTGAACATAGCTCTGTCAGAGTCCTGGAGCATTATATAAGAGAATAAATTCTTTATATGTTCCGAGCTTTGGCAGAACTCTAAATATTTCTCTAACATAGGATTTTAAAGTTAAGAAGAACTAAGATGAAATAAATACTGTGGTCTCTTGATAGCTTTACTGAGGTATAATCAACATACAACTAACTGCATCTATTTAAAATGTTTGTACATTGTTTTGGGTTTTTTTTTTCTTTCTTTTTTTTTTCTTTATTGTATTTTACAATACTGTATTGGTTTTGCCATACATTGACATGGATTAGCCATAGGTGTATACAGTCTCCCAGTACTGAAGCCCCTTCCCACCTCCCATCCCACACCATCCCCCCGGGATCATCCCGTACACCAGCCCCAAGCATCCTTTATCCTGTATTGAACATAGACTGGTGTTTCATTTCTTAGATGATAGTATACATGTTTCGGTGCCATTCTTCCCAATCATCCCACCCTCTCCCTCTCTCTCAGAGTCCAAAAGTCTGTTCTATACCTCTGTGTCTCTTATGTTGTTTCACTTACAGGGTCATCATTACTACCTTTCTAAATTCCATATATATGTGTCAGTATACTGTATTGGTGTTTTTCTTTCTGGCTTACTTCACTCTGTATAATCGGTTCCAGTTTCATCCATCTCATTAGAACTGAGTCAAATTTATTCTTTTTAAGGGCTGAGTAATACTCCATTGTGCATATGTACCACAGCTTTCTTATCCATTCTTCTGTTGATGGACATCTAGGTTGTCTCCATGTCCTGGCAATTATAAACAGTGCTGCAATGAACATTGGGGTACATGTGTCTCTTTCAATTCTGGTTTCCTCGGTGTGTATGCCCAGCAGTGGGATTGCTGGATCATAAGGCAGTTCTATTTGCAATTTTTAAAGGAATCTCCACACTGTTTTCCATAATGACTGTACTAGTTTGCATTCCCACCAACAGTGTAAGAGGGTTCCCTTTTCTCCACATCCTCTCCAGCATTTATTGCTTATAGATTTTTGGATCACAGCCATCTGACTGATGTGAAGTGGTACCTCACTGTGGTCTTGGTTTGCATTTCTCTGATAATGAGTGATGTTGAGCATATTTTCATGTGTTTGTTAGCCATCTGTATGTCTTCTTTGGACAAATGCCTGTTTAGATCTTTGGCCCATTTTTGGATTGGATCATTTATTTTTCTGGAGTTAAGCTGCATAAGTTGCTTGTATATCTTTGAGATTAGTTGTTTGTCAGTTGCTTCATTTGCTATTGTTTTCTCCCATTCAGAAGGCTGTCTTTTCACCTTACTTATAGTTTCCTTTGTTGTGCAGAAGCTTTTAATTTTAATTAGATCCCATTTGTTTATTTTCG
>SJYW01031661.1:119820-147704 GCA_006410735.1 Raphicerus campestris | reverse complement strand
TTTATCTCAGGGCTTTCTATTTTGTTCCATTGATCTATATTTCTGTCTTTGTGCCAGTACCATACTGTCTTAATGACTGTGGCTTTGTAGTAGAGCCTGAAGTCAGGCAAGTTGATTCCTCCAGTTCCATTCTTCTTTCTCAAGATTACTTTTGCTATTCGAGATTTTTTGTATTTCCATACAAATCTTGAGATTATTTGTTCTAGTTCTGTGAAAAATACTGTTGGTAGCTTGATAGGGATTGCATTGAATCTGTAGATCGCTTTGGGTAGTATACTCATTTTCATTATATTGACTCTTCCGATCCTTGAACATGGTATATTTCTCCATCTATTAGTGTCCTCTTTGATTTCTTTCATCAGTGATTTATAGTTTTCGATATATAGGTCTTTAGTTTCTTTAGGTAGGTATATCCCTAAGTATTTTATTCTTTTCGTTGCAATGGTGAATGGAATTGTTTCCTTAACTTCTTTTTCTACTTTCTCATTATTAGTGTATAGGAATGCAAGGGATTTCTGAGTGCTGATTTTATATCCTGCAACTTTACTATATTTGTTGATTAGCTCTAGTAGTTTTCTGGTCGAGTCTTTATGATGTACATTGTTGATGTTGTTTAATTGCTGAATCATGGCTGACTTTTGTGACCCCATGGACTATAGCATGCCAGGCTCCTCTGTCCATGGGATTTCCCAGGCAGTAATACTGGAGATGTGTAGTAGAGGTAGTAGATGTATTAAACTTATTGCTTTTTTCAAAGGTTTTTTTTTTTTTTTTAACTTTCATATGAAGTTTAGAGTTAGCTTGTCAATTTAATGAAGATTAAATTGAATGTATTCAGAATTTTAACCATATTGCATTCAACTTTTAGATAAATTTATAGAGAACTGACAAATTAGCAACATTGAATTTTGGGACCAAAAACACACATTCTCCATTTATTGTGGTCTTTTAAATTAAAAAATATTTTGTAGTTTTCAACATAGAGCTCTTGTAAGTTTTGGTTAAATTTATCCCTCAGTACTTGTTTTTTTATATTAGTATAAATGGTAACTTCAAATTACTTTAATTTCTTGGGAATTTCCCTGGCAATCCAGTGTTTAAGGTTCTAATCTCCCACTGCAGGGCCATAGGTTCAGCCCCTGGTTAGGGAACTATAAATAAATAAAAACTACAAAAAATTTAGTTTTGTTTTATTCTTTGCTACTATTGATTGTGCATTGATCTTATATCCTATAACATTTACTAAACTCACTTAAATTCTTCTGCTTCTTTCCAGCTTCCATCATATTTGACACATATGATTGGTAATTTGCTAATAAATATAATTTTGTTTCTTCCTTCTAAATATCTATGCCTTTTCTTACTTTCCTGGCATATTACATTGGTTAAATCTTTCAATGCAATGTTGAATAGCAGTGTGAGAGCAGAAATCCTTGCTATTTTATATTATTTTTACTTATAAGGAAAACATTCATTCTTTCAGTCTTAAGTATGATATTGGGCATAAGTTTTGCATAAATTACTTTTATCAAGATAGGAAAGTAGTTCTCTTATATTTTTACTTTCCTGAAAACTTTTCATTAATGTTTTCCATATATTTGAAATTTTCATAAAAGTTCTATTTTTAATATGTTATGCATTGAATTAGTACATTGATTTTGTAATATTTAGTCATGTGTTCTTAGGATAAAGCCAGCTTATTCTCACCATGTATTATCTTTCTATGCATTATTGTGTTCAATCTGTTAATATTTTATTAAAATACTTTTTCATCTAGATTCATGATGGATATTGGTCAGTAGTTTTCTCCTTATATCTTCTTCTAGTTTTGGTATCAAAATAATACTAGACTTGTAGAATGATATGAGAAGAATTTCCTCTTCTTCAACTTTCTGGGAGAGCTTATTCAGTGGTAGCTTTTTTTTTTTTTTTTTTTCCAAAACTATTTGGTAGAATGTACTAACAAAGCCTTCTGGGCCTGGAGTTGTCCTTTGTGGAAGGCTTTTAACTATAGATTCTTTTTCATTTTTTAATAGATACAGGGCTTTGAGACTTCATTTCTTCTTAAGTCATCCTTGTCTTTTCCAAGAAATTTATCCATTTAATCTTAATTGTGGGATTTTGTTACTATTGCTGTTGTTTAGTGGCTAAATTATGTCTGACTCTTTTGTAATCCCCATGCACTGCACACCACAGGTTCCTCTGTCCATGGGATTTCCTAGGCAAGAATAGTGGAGTGGGTTGCCATTTTCTTTTCCAGGGAATCTTCTGGACCCAGGGATTGAATCTGCATCTCTTCCGTTGGTGGAAGAATCCTTTACCACTGAGTCACCAGGGAAGCCAAAGTTGTGGGGTATATTGGTATAAAATTGCTTATGGTTTTTCCAGTAGTCATATATGGATGTGAGAGTTGGACTTTGAAGAAAGCTGAGTGCCGAAGAATTGATGCTTTTGAACTGTGGTGTTGGAGAAGACTCTTGAGAGTCCCTTGGACTGCAAGGAGATCCAACCAGTCCATTCTGAAGGAGATCAGTCCTGGGTGTTCTTTGGAAGGAATGATGCTAAAGCTGAAATTCCAGTACTTTGGCCACCTCATGAGAAGAGTTGACTCATTGGAAAAGACTCTGATGCTGGGAGGGATTGGGAGCAGGAGAAGAAGGGTATGACAGAGGATGAGATGGCTGGATGGCATCACCGACTCGATGGATGTGAGTTTGAGTGAACTCCAGGAGTTGGTGATGGACAGGGAGTCCTGACATGCTGTAGTTCATGGGGTTACAAAGAGTTGGACATGACTGAGTGACTGAACTGAACTGAATATTACCACTTTTTTTTTTTAAGTATACATGAAATCTAAAGTGATTTTACCTCATTCATTTCTGATACTGCTTTTATATATATATATATATATTTTTTTTTTCCCAAATTAGTCCAGCTAGAAGTTCATCAAAATTTGTTAATCTTTCCAAAAAGTCAGCCTTTGAGTTCTGTTAATTTTCACTCTTTTTCCCTCATTTTCTCTCTCCTTCTGATTTCTTTTTGTTTGTTTGTTTGTTTTCTTTCTTCTGCCTCTCTTGGATTTTATTTGTTGTACTCTTTCTGGTTGCTTAATGCTGAGGTACTCAATTTGAGACTTTCTTCATTTCTAATATAGATATCTAGTGTTATATATTTCCCTTAAGTGCCATATTAACTGCATTCCACAAATCTTGACACATTTAGTTTTTAATTTTTCTCAATTCAAGTTCAATGTATTTTCTAATTTTTTCCCCTCAGAAATATGCTGTTTAGTTTCCAAATACTTGAGAATTTTCCAGATATATGTTTTGAATTCTAATTTCATCTCATTTTTTTCATTTTATTAAAGAAAATACATTCTATGACTTAAATGCTTTTAAATGTGCTGATCTTCTTTTGTAGATTAAAAAAAATGCTTTATGTTAGAAAATGATTCCTGCATATTTTAATGTTTAGTATATCATTGGATGGAGAGTTCAAGTGCTATCTATCCATAGCAATCTTTTTTCCTTCTTGTATTTTTAGTGATTTTCTGTTGACCAGTTCTACTAATTCGTGTTAAGAATTCTTTCCTCTTTTTTTCCTCTGGCTCCTTGTAAGATTATATCTTCAAAGTTTGATTACAGTGTACCTTGGGTGCTTTCATTTTTTTTTTTTTCTTGTGTTTTAGGGATCTGTAGTTGTATACTTTATATCAGACTTGGGAAATTTTTAGTAAATATTTAAATATTTTCATGTTAAATACTTCTCATATTTAATGTCTCCAGTTACATATATATTAGCATGTTTGAAATATCCCCACAGTTCACTTTATTTTCTGTTTGTTTGTATTTGTTTGTTTTGCTATGTCACTGACAGGTAAATTTAGTTTACCTGTTGGCAAAGAGAAAGAGAGAATGCCTACTATTTGTGGAGAATAGGAGAGTCAAGGGCTTAATGTGAAAACAATAAGCTCAGAAAAAGCTCTTGCCTCTTGCTAGGGAGTGTCCTCTTGCTCCCTTCCTGCTGATAAAAATGTCTGAGGGGGTTAGAGGTAAAAATCCTCAGATTCTCAGGGAATCCTTTCCTCCACCTTTGTGTACTTGCAAAAGACAGGGATAGGACAAGGGGTCTTTCCTGAGGCCTGGCCAATCCTAAGATTTAGAGAAATCTACTATACCCACATGGAGAAGAAAATGGCACCCCAATCCAGTATTCTTGCCTGGAGAGCTCCATGGACAGAGGAGCCTGGCAGGCTACAGTCCATATGGTAAAAAAGAGTTGGACACANCCTGGCCAATCCTAAGATTTAGAGAAGTCTACTATACCCACATGGAGAAGAAAATGGCACCCCAATCCAGTATTCTTGCCTGGAGAGCTCCATGGACAGAGGAGCCTGGCAGGCTACAGTCCATATGGTAAAAAAGAGTTGGACACAATCGAGCAGCTAATATTGTACCCACCAACTCATTTTCTTATGCTACATCTAAACTTCTGTTCATCCTATTCAGTGTAATTTTTTTAGAAATTTTTATTGTCACTTCAAAAAGTTCAAATTGAGTCTATTTTTACAGTTTCAATTTGTTTACTTTTTGAACATATGGAATACAGTTATAACATTTTTTTAATGTCCTTGTCTAATTCTAACATCTATATCAGTTTTCAAACAAAGGAATGATTATTCTCCTCCTTCTGAGTCATGTTTTACTGCTTCTTTGCATGCCTGATAGTCGTCTTTCATTGGATGTACAAAACTGTGAATTTTATCTTATTGGGTTCTGGCTGTTTTTGTATCTCTACTGTTCTTTCTTTAGCTTTGTTCTGACATGTGGTTATGCGGATACAATCTGATAGGTTGGGATATTGCTTTTATTTTTCTTTTGGCTGATTAGAAGCAGAGGTCAGTCTAGGGCTAACTACCCTCCACTACTGAGGTTAGGCATTCCTGGGTACTTTACTCAATGCTCCCTATTTTAATAAGTTTTTCCAGCCTGACTGGTCAAAATAGGCACTGTTCTTGGTACTGTAAAATCCTGAACAATATTTTTTTCTTATAATTTAGATGATTCTTTTCCTAGCCTTAGCTAGTTTCCTCAAACGTATTCAGTAGTTGTTACTCTACTGAGTACTTAAAGAAGATGCTATACAGAGACTGCCTCTTTGATACTTTGTCCTGAAAAATCTAGACATCATGATCTTCCTTGAAATTTTTGTTTGACATAGATCTAAGAAACTTACATGATACAGGACATGGGTTAAGTAACATAAATAAAATTATTTAGACATAACAAGAAGATTAGACTTTGTTATTTCTGAATCACTAAATATTATGTATATTAACGTTCATTATTGTTTAGCTGATTTTTCCTAATTATCCAAACTCATAATCTGTTTTAGCATTAATTTTCTTTCTATATAACTTTTTCATTTACTTTGTTCATTTCTGCTCTCCAAACATGGTTGTTTCTTCATACGTGGAAGAAAAAGTGTAATTATTTTTTCGCCCTGTGTATTAATTTCCCCCACACTGACTGCCAAAATATTTTCCATAGACTTCTGCCAGAAATACTACATTGATTAAATGCTACAATGCCAACTTCTGTGGATTGACAGACATACCTCCATATATTGAATTTATCTTGTCATTTAATGAGAAACTTCTTGCTAACCAAGGAGTGTCAGATTGGTTTCAATCATGCTAAAAATGGGCAGAAAGTGAAGAGGAACTAAAAAGCCTCTTGATGAAAGTGAAAGTGGAGAGTGAAAAAGTTGGCTTAATGCTGGTAGCCAGCACAAGGAGTCCCACCCGTGGCAAAGGTCATGAGGTTAAAGGGCCCGACAGGCAAAGGTGAGTTGGGCCTTAAGGGAGCCTCTCTGGATCTGCTTGTGCATCTGCCCCCAAACCAGAGTCTGCCTGCCTCACTGCACTGTGCTTTTTGACTACTCTTCTGACATCATACGGGGGGCTATCCCCCACCACCTCTCTCTGAAAAGGAGTTAACTGAAGACTCCAGTTAATAAATCTCCTGGGCATGACAAGCCCAAAAACCTCTCTGCTGGTAGACTAGCTTGTGTGACAGGATTATCCACACTCTTGCTACTACTTACACGATTGTTTACAACCTCTCAACCATAAATAGCACAAGAGAGTTTGGAGTATTTTGAAAGTTTTACTTAGCATAGGGTTTTTCTAAAGATAAAAATCATGTTGGTGAAGGGTTTCATTGCTGAGTTAATGATTGCTGCCAGGCCTCCATATCCTTAGGCACCTGGGAGTATGTTAATCAATGTAGTTGGAATGTAGAAAATAAAATATAGTAGTTTTGATGTTAGCAATACTAGACTTTTGAGTTAACGAATTTTCTTTTGTTATAGATCACTGTACTCCTCATTCCTTGTTATAAATCATTGTGTCCTTGCTATGTAAAAATGCAACTTTATCACTGTCTTAAGACTAAGTAGAACTAATCTTTATCAATAGAAAGTAAGATGGGGCCATAAAATGTTGATTGGTCTCCAGACCAGAAGATATTGTAAACAAATGCAAGACCCTTGTAAGAACAAAGATACACTGAGAACACTGTCTTTAGGTAAGGGTTGAAGCAGCTGACGCTTTGTGACTCTGTTTCTTATATTTTTCTCTATGTATAACTAAAAGTATAAAAGCGGACCTGAAAAATAAAGAAACAGACCAATTCCTGGAAAGACTGGTTTCCCCCATGTGGTCTTTTCTCGTTCTCTTCTTTTCTGGCTGGATTCCCATCTGGAGGTCTAAATTTCTATCTAAGGTCCGTCTAGTCAAGGCTATGGTTTTTCCTGTGGTCATGTATGGATGTGAGAGTTGGACTGTGAAGAAGGCTGAGCACCGAAGAATTGATGCTTTTGAACTGTGGTGTTGGAGAAGACTCTTGAGAGTCCCTTGGACTGCAAGGAGATCCAACCAGTCCATTCTGAAGGAGATCAGCCCTGGGATTTCTTTGGAAGTGAAGATGCTAAAGCTGAAACTCCAATACTTTGGCCACCTCATGCGAAGAGTTGACTCATTGGAAAAGACTCTGATGCTGAGAGGGATTAGGGGCAGGAGGAGAAGGGGATAACAGAGGATGAGATGGCTGGATGGCATCACTGACTCAATGGATGTGAATCTGAGTGAACTCTGGGAGTTGGTAATGGACAGGGAGGCCTCGTGTGCTGCAATTCATGGGGCTGCAAATGGTCAGACACGACTGAGCGACTGAACTGAACTGAACTGAAAGATGGGTAGATGTGAGACCAGTCTATAGTTCTATAGTTCAGTCTATAGAACTGGCTAAGAAAAGAGAAATTTCCTACTGAAACCGTTTGGAGTGCCTTGGCATGATTTCAGTAAAAGTTATTCAGTAAAATAATCCCACATGTTGAAAGAATATGCTCAGGGGGAAATTCTTAGTTATTAGCATAGGAATCAGGGCTGTCTCTGTGTCAAGCATTCCCTCTTCCTAGCAAAAATGGGGACAGAACACAGCAGCAACAAAGAAACAGCAACAACAATAAAATCTGATTGTAAGAGAGATTATGGGTATCCTTTAAAAGTGTTTTGTTTGTGTTTAAAATTCCAAGAAAATAGGGAACTCTTAAAAGACACACAGCAGAAATAAAGTCATAAGGTGCTGAAAGACAATATGAGAACTATAAAATATATATATGTTATACATTGAATATGGATTTTCAGCAAATATTTTAGGAAATCTGATAACAATGGAAATAAGAATAATTTCAGCTGAAGAGAGCAAGTGAAATGAATATAAATGGCATTTTTTTCTTGTCTGGTAAGTAGAGCTTTACATAATTCATCGTGAGAGCCACTTTTATAATCCACATAAATGAGTTTTATGATGATGGCAAATCAGAGGTATGTGAGAAATATAATCTGAGTCAAAATAATTTTACCATTAATGTCTGGTTTAGTTTACTGATAACATAAATTTATTGTACTGTAGATTCAGAGAGATGAGGAACATATGCCATTCAATAAACATTATGAAGAATAAAAGAAAAACTAAGCTGGAAGTCACTGGAGAATAGTTCTTTGATTGTTTGCTTGGAGTAGGTATAAAACTCAGTGTAATGAATCTCATGAGGGCGGAAAGAGAACATAAATGAAAAAGGATCATATTTTACCAAACAGCACCATGGGAAGTTTCAACATGAGACTTTTTTTTGTTATAATAAGATTATCATTACTTTGAAACTTTATAGTTTAGGACAGGCCAGTTGATACTGAGTTATGAGAAGAAAAGGTGATGAGAAAATGCTAAAGACATCAGGAGAGTAACAGCAAAATTTGGATTGCCCTCATTGGCTATAAAATTAGAAGGCACTTTGAAAGCATAATAAACATATGAATTATGTTTTGAAAAATTCTGGCTGGAAGTTAAAACACAAACAGAGTTATGAGGAAAAAAAAAAGAACTTGGGGTTGAAATTAGTAAGAATTGACTGATGTTTTCTGGCATGGTTTTTATTTTGTGTTATCAAGAATTTTCATTCATACCTTAATATTAAAGTTGATGACAGAGTTTTAATAAGGTCAAATTATATTGATCCTTAGTTTTGGTTCTTTTTNGTTGAAATTAGTAAGAACTGACTGATGTTTTCTGGCATGGTTTTTATTTTGTGTTATCAAGAATTTTCATTCATACCTTAATATTAAAGTTGATGATAGAGTTTTAATAAGGTCAAATTATATTGATCCTTAGTTTTGGTTCTTTTTATTAGTTTCTTGAATAGGAAGCAAAAGAACACAGGAGAATAATTGAAGGATCTGCTTTATATAGTAAACATTTTAATATTGATAATTGCATTTTGAAAACTAAGGTAATGTAATCATTAATTGTCACATTTGAACCCAAGCGATTGCAATTTGCTAATTTGAATACTTGAATTACATTTTTAATAGGAGTCTATATTGGTCTTCCATTTTTTTTCATCATATCTTCTTAAATTGTAAGCAACTAATATTGGGGATAAAAGAATATCATTGAACCTTGATTGAATAAATGTTAACTCTTTCCTTATGTTCATAAACAGATGCTTTAGAAGGAGTAGCTTATCTCAATCATTTTTCCAGGGAAAGGGGACAACAAACAAAGGAAGCTTCTTGAGAGAGGCATGCATCTCCATCCTTGTAGATTACTAGCTAGCACGTAACTTGAAGGTAGGGGTCAAGCCCTTAATTAAATAATTCAATAAATAAGCATTCTTCTAGACAATAATAGTATATCAGTAAAAGCATACAAAATCTCTGCACTTATGGGGCTTACATTTTACCTTGCAAAAAGACTGAATGAAAAGAATAAGAGCAGTATATAGGGATGCATATAATAAGTTCTAAGGAGCAGAACAAAACTGAAAAAAGGGTGAGAAACTGTTGATGTGGGGACTTCCCTGGTGGTGCAGTAGATAAGAATCTACCTGCCCATGCAGGTGACACAAGTTTGATCCCTGATCTGGGAAGATTTCACATTCAGTGGAATCTTAGAGCAGGGAAGCCTGTGTGCCACAACTACTGAGCCTCCTTGTTACACCTACAGAAGCCTCATGCCTTAGAGCCCATGCTGTGCAACAAGAGAAGCCACCACATTGAGAAGCCCGGGCACTGCAGCTAGAGCGTATCCCATGCTTGCTGCAACTAGANTGCCCTTGCAGGTGACACAAATTTGATCCCTGATCTGGGAAGATTCCACATTCAGTGGAATCTTAGAGCAGGGAAGCCTGTGTGCCACAACTACTGAGCCTCCTTGTTACACCTACGGAAGCCTCATGCCTTAGAGCTGTGCAACAAGAGAAGCCACCACATTGAGAAGCCCGGGCACTGCAGCTAGAGCGTATCCCATGCTTGCTGCAACTAGAGAAAGTCCACACAAAGCAATGAAGACCCAGTGCAGCCAAAAATTAAAAAATAATTAATTAAAAATTTGTTGATGTGGGAATGGAGATTCTTATACAGATGAGGTAATGGGGCAGGTCTCACTGAAAAGATCACATTTACTTAAAGAAATACAATTAATGAAGGCTATATTATACAAATATCAGAGAAGAACATTCCAGAAAGAGACAACAGAAAATGCAAAGTTATTCTCTGAGGCAGGAGGTACCTCGGATGGTTTTTGAACAGAGACAATGAGGTCCACACAAGTGAAGTGAAACAAACAAGACAGAGTGAGTGGCAGAAGATAAAATAACTCAGGTTCAAGGTTGTCAACTATATACAACTTTACACATCACTGTGGGCTTAGATTTTCAATGTGAATGATATAAGAAGCCATTCACAGTTTGTCAAGCAGAAATATAACATGATCTAAGTTACTCTGGCAGCTGAATTAAAGATACACTTTAGGAGGCATAGCAGAATCAGAAATACTAGTTAGGAAGCTATTGCTTAAAAGCAAACAAGATATAAGGAAAGTGTGGATTTAAGTAGAATATTGGAAGCAGTGTAAACACGATTGGATTTTGGATGTATTTTAGCAATAGAGGAAAAAATTATTTAATGATAGATTGGACATGGAGTATGTACAAAATAAAACAGTCAAAAATGGCACCAAGTTCTTCAGGCTACGTATCAAGAGAAATGGAGTTGTTATTAACTAAGATGTGAAAGACTGAGGGAGCAGCAGGCTGTGGGGGAGGTAATCAGGTCTACCTGACAAGAACATTTTTGCAGGATTGGACCAGGTTCAAAAAAAAAAAAAGCATGAAGAGCAGTTGGAATAGACTACTTCTTCAAGGAGTTTTGCTTTATAAGGAAGGATATGATCAGGACTACAACCAGAAGTAGAAAGGTAGTTGAGATTGCATTTTATTGTATTTTAAGATGTGGGTATAACTGGGTATGTATTTGAAAGAGTTANTTCTTCAAGGAGTTTTGCTTTATATGGAAGGATATGATCAGGACTACAACCAGAAGTAGAAAGGTAGTTGAGATTGCATTTTATTGTATTTTAAGATGTGGGTATAACTGGGTATGTATTTGAAAGAGTTAAAAATGAACATTCAGGAGAGCAAAGGGAAACTTACTGGAACACCATGACTGATTCAGCCTCTGGGTTAATCTACAAACTAAAGCAGCCACACACTACATTCATTACCTTTAATCTGTTACATTAAACTCTAATTTTCACAAAAACTTGGATAATAATATTAATACTCATGTCACAAAAAACTGTGGAAAATTCTAAAAGAGATGGGAATACCAGACCACCTAACCTGCCTCTTGAGAAATCTGTATGCAGGTCAGGNGAAGGAATGATGCTAAAGCTGAAACTCCAGTACTTTGGCCACCTCATGCGAAGAGATGAGTCATTGGAGAAGACTCTGATGCTAGGAGGGATTGAGGGCAGGAGGAAAAGGGGATGACAGAAGATGAGATGGCTGGATGGCATCACGGACTCGATGGACGTGAGTTTGAGTGAACTCTGGGAGTTGGTGATGGACCGGGAGGCCTGGCATGCTGCCATTCATGGGGTCACAAAGAGTCTGACACGACTGAGCAACTGAATTCAACTGAATTGAGTAATCATTTATCCTTTCTTGGAAAAGCACCAAGAGCATAATTAGCACCTGGCAATTGATTCCTTTCTGTTCTCAATGAGAATGTGGGTGAACAGTTCACTCCCTGTGAACTGTTACCTCGTGGCTTCCCTTGTGGCTCAGCTGGTAAAGAAACCACTTGCAATGCAAGAGATCTAGGTTTTATCCCTGGGTTGGGAAGATCCCTTGGAGAAGGGAAAGGCTACCCACTCTAGTATTCTGGCCTGGAGAACTCCATAGTCCATGGGGTTGTGAAGAGTTGGACACGATTGAGCAACTTTCACTTTTAGGCAGGAGGAGAAGTGGATGACAGAGGATGAGATGGCTGGATGGCATCACAGACTTGATGGACGTGAGTCTGAGTAAACTCCAGGAGTTGATGGTGGGCAGGGAAGCCTGGCGTGCTGCGATTCATGGGGCCACAAAGAGTCAGACATGACTGAGCAACTGAACTGAACTGATATATATATATATATCCCCAAGCAGTACTCCATAACAGTTTCTGCTTATTCCCTTAGCATCAGCATGTTCTTTAACCTTGAGACTAGTTGTTTTGAGAGTTTGCATCTGTGTGTAAATGCCCTATTTTGCAATGCAGAGGTCGTACTACAATATCTTACTCTAAAAATCACATTAATTTTCAGTGAAAATGACAATACTGTTTTATACCTCTCCTATAAACTCTGTGAAGGATCATATTGGATACTATAATTTCTGTCTAAAACTAGGCAATCATCAAAGCAGATGACATGTTTTTTAACTAAGAATCACAATGCAATTTAAAAAATTGTCTAACTATATGTTACACACACATTGGGAGAAGAAGTAGTAGTTCTGTACACATCAAAATTACATATACATGTGGAAAAATTCTCTTTGAAAACCAACTGGAAACTGGCAAAAGGACTCCTGGACATCCAAGGCTATAAGAAAAACACACAGGTAATTGGGCAGGAAGGGAAGAAAGCTATTGGGTCAGGACCAGATGTGTATAAGAGACAGCACCTACAGAAGTCAGAACTTGGTCTTCATGCAGCTGCCTGTATGGCCTGAGGGGACTGGANATGCAAGAGATCTAGGTTTTATCCCTGGGTTGGGAAGATCCCTTGGAGAAGGGAAAGGCTACCCACTCTAGTATTCTGGCCTGGAGAACTCCATAGTCCATGGGGTTGTGAAGAGTTGGACACGATTGAGCAACTTTCACTTTTAGGCAGGAGGAGAAGTGGATGACAGAGGATGAGATGGCTGGATGGCATCACAGACTTGATGGACGTGAGTCTGAGTAAACTCCAGGAGTTGATGGTGGGCAGGGAAGCCTGGCGTGCTGCGATTCATGGGGCCACAAAGAGTCAGACATGACTGAGCAACTGAACTGAACTGATATATATATATATATCCCCAAGCAGTACTCCATAACAGTTTCTGCTTATTCCCTTAGCATCAGCATGTTCTTTAACCTTGAGACTAGTTGTTTTGAGAGTTTGCATCTGTGTGTAAATGCCCTATTTTGCAATGCAGAGGTCGTACTACAATATCTTACTCTAAAAATCACATTAATTTTCAGTGAAAATGACAATACTGTTTTATACCTCTCCTATAAACTCTGTAAAGGATCATATTGGATACTATAATTTCTGTCTAAAACTAGGCAATCATCAAAGCAGATGACATGTTTTTTAACTAAGAATCACAATGCAATTTAAAAAATTGTCTAACTATATGTTACACACACATTGGAAGAAGAAGTAGTAGTTCTGTACACATCAAAATTACATATACATGTGGAAAAATTCTCTTTGAAAACCAACTGGAAACTGGCAAAAGGACTCCTGGACATCCAAGGCTATAAGAAAAACACACAGGTAATTGGGCAGGAAGGGAAGAAAGCTATTGGGTCAGGACCTGTACCCCTGGGAGGGGATTCAGAGGGAAAAGGAGATAACATGGCAGAGAGGGATGGATATACACCTGCTCTGGGGAAGGAGTGGCAAAAGCCACAAATTGGATGCCCCATTCCTGAGGTCCTACACAGGGGACCTGCCACTAAATAAAGATCAATAAACATTGATAGAATATTTCACTAAATGATGATGATTTATGTAATTAATATCATAGGCATTATTCATCATTTTAGGGAAGAAAGGCACATCCATTTCACTGATTGTAAAAATCACTGTTGCTTAATGAAGGAGACAGGAAAATTCAGAGTGGTATGGGGAATTTCCCAAATGTTTCACTTGGAATTTCTTAGTTTTGTGAAGAATAACAGAGATAAATGCAAACAAAGTAGAAGACATTCCAGCTGTATGGAACCAACTCTTGATAAATGACTCAGAGATGTTCAGTACACAGTAAAGGAATTCTTAAGAGAAATAGGAGCTGCTCTTAAAGTGGTCTGGACATAATGCACTCACATTTGCCAGATGTGCTGAAATTTGCTGTGGTCTCAGCATCTGTGTAGTCCAGGGAACTGAGATTTATGGAGAAAGTGAAGTTAGATTGTCAGGATATTAGGGATGAGGGAAGAAGCTAGGGATGAGGAGAATCTCAGAAGAAAAAAAAAGAGAGAGAGAGAGAGAGATCTTTATCTATTTTCCCATCTTCCTATCTTTCTCTTTCATACTAAACTCTTATTCATTTTTTTCCCAACTTTATTGAGGTATAATTGACTTAAAATTTTGTAAGTTCATGATATACAATGTGATGATCTCAAAGAAAAAATACTGCCAAATGTTTACCAAAATAAACTTAACACATTCATTAATTACCTCACTTAGTTACTTTATGGGATGGCATGAGCTGAATATATTTAAAATCTACTCTCTTAGCAATGCATACAATGTAGTATTGTTAACTATTGTTACCAGGCTATACATTAGATCTTTTAACTTACTCATTTTATAGCTAACTGGAAGTTTGACTCCCATCATTTATCCCCCCCACCCCTAGCTCCTGACAACCTGCAACCTATTCTCTGTTTCTAAAGATCAATTTTTGAATTCCACATGTAAGTGAGATCATATATTATTTGTCTTTCTTCACTTAGCCTAATACTCTCAAGCTTTATCCATGTTGTTACAAATGGCAGGATTTCTTTCTTTTGAATCACTAAATAATATTTCATTATATGTTTATCTATCACATTTTCTTTATCCATCCATCAAAAGACACAGGTAGAGGGTTTGGCTCAAGTTGGTGGAGTAAAAGACAATGGAGCTCACCTCCAACCATGAACACATCAAAAATACATATACATGTGGAAAAATTCTCTTTGAAAACCAGCTGAAAACTAGCAAAAGGTCTCTTGGACAACAAAGGCTATAAGAAAAATACACAGGCAATTGGGTAGTAAGGGAAGAAAGCGATTGGGTCAGGACCTGTGCCCCTGGGAAGGGACTCAGAGGAAAAGGGAGATAACATGGAAGGGGGAGGGATGGGTATACACCTGCTCTGGGGAAGGAGTGGTAAAAGCCACAAATTGGATGCCCCAGTCCTGAGGTCCTACACAGGGGAGATCAGCCCCTCTGGCTGTTCAGAGGACAGCTGAGACCAATAGAAGGGCTGCAGGAAGCCTGGACTGTGCATGTGAGTAGAACTCAAGTAAGGTTTGCACTTGAGGGAGGGTCCAGAGAGCTCTGCTGCAGTGGCTGCTGGGTTTCCTGTGGCTCCTTGCCCTGCTCCCCAGCCTAAGCTGAGAGACTGCACTGGCCCTCTCATAGTGCAGCTCTGGATCTGGAGTGGCCCAAACCAGGGAAAAGACCTGACCATGTGATGCAGAGGCCGCCCAGTCAAGAGGAAGAGCCTGCATGAGGCAGCAATACTCTTGGAAAGAAAATCTATATCTTAAAGAGAAGGTTTTCTTAAGATTATTATTATTGGGGTTAAATAAGGGTAGGGGGCAAGATACGAAATGGATATCATTTTCTGGAAAACAGTCTCATTTGTTCTATCTTTATCAATTTATTAGCTTTAAAATAGAAAAATGGCCCATTTACCCCCAACACTTTACCAGGAATGTATAGGTTGAGCTAAGTGAAGTGGTTGTTTTATAAGTCAAAAATAGTCAAATGTCAGCAATGTCGTGATTTACCTAATAGAATTAAGCCTATTTGGTTTCTCAGTTCAGTTCAGTAGCTTAGCTGTGTCCGACTCTTTGTGACCCCATGGATTGCAACATGCCAAGCCTCCCTGTCTATCACCACCTCTCGAAGTTTACTCAAACTCGTGTCCATTGAGTCGGTGATGCCATCCAACTATCTCATCCTCTGTTGTCGCCTTCTCCTTTTGCCATCAATCTTTTCCAGCATCAGGGTCTTTTCAAATGAGTTACTTCTTTGCATCAGGTTGTCAAAGTATTGGAGTTTCAGCTTCAATCAGTCCTTCCAATGAATATTCAGGGCTGATTTCCTCTAGGATGAACTGGTTGGATCTCCTTGCAGGCTGAGGGACTCTCGAGTCTTCTCCAACACCACAAATTGAAAGGCATCAATTCTTTGGCGCTCAGCGTTCTTTAAAGTCCAACTCTCACATCCATACATGACTAGTAGAAAAACCACAGCTTTGACTTGACAGACCTTTGTTGGCAAAGTAATGTACTGTTTTTTAATAAGCTGTCTAGGATGGTCATAGTTTTTCTTCCAAGGAGTAAGCATCTTTTAATTTCATGCTACAGTCAACATCTTCAGTGATTTAGGAGCCCAGAAAAATAATCTGCCAGTGTTTTCCCTCTTTCCCCATCTATTTGTCATGAAGTGATGGGACTGGATGCCATGATCTTAGTTTTCTGAATGTTGGGTTTTAAACCAACTTTTTCAATCCTCTCTTTCATTTCGTTCATCTTTAATTCTTCTTCACTTTCTGTCATTAAGTGTGGTGTCATCTACATATCTGAAGTTATTGATATTTCTCCTGGCAATCTTAATTCCAGTTTGTGCTTCCTCCAGCCTGGCATTTAACATGATGCACTCTGCATGTAAGTTAAATAAGCAGGGTAACAATATACAGACTTGATGTACTCCTTTCCCAATTCAAAGACAGTCTGTTCTATATTCAGTTTTAACTGTTGCTTCCTAAACTGCATACAGATTTCTCAATAGGAAGGTCATGTGGTCTTGAGTTTCCATCTGTTGAAGAATTCTCCACACTTTGTTGTAATCCACACAGTCAAAGGCTTTGGCATAGTCAATAAAGCAGAAAGAGATGTTTTTCTGGAACTCTCTTGCTTTTTTGATGATCCAGCGGATGTTGGCAATAGATATTGGCAATTTTATCTCTGGTTCCATTGCCTTTTCTAAATCCAGCTTGAACATCTGGAAGTTCACAGTTCGCTTACTGTTGAAGCCTGACTTGGAGAATTTTGAGCATTATGTTACTAGTATGTGAGATGAGTGCAATTGTGCAGTGGTTTGAGCATTCTTTGGCATTGCCTTTCTTTGGGATTGGAATGAAAACTGACCTTTTCCAGTCCTGTGACCACTGCTGAATTTTCCAAGTTTGCTGGAATATTGAGTGCAGCACTTTCACAGCATCATTTTTAATGAAATAGCTCATCTGGAATTCCATCACTTCCACTAACTTTATTCATAGTGATGCTTCCTAAGGCCCACTTGATTTCCCATTCTAGGATGTCTGGCTCTAGGTGANAGTTTGCTGGAATATTGAGTGCAGCACTTTCACAGCATCATTTTTAATGAAATAGCTCATCTGGAATTCCATCACTTCCACTAACTTTGTTCATAGTGATGCTTCCTAAGGCCCACTTGATTTCCCATTCTAGGATGTCTGGCTCTAGGTGAGTGATCATAGTATGATTATCTGGCTCATGAAGATCTTTTTAGTATAGTTATTCTGTGTATTCTTGCAACTTCTTCTTAATATCTTCTGCTTCTGTTAGGTCGATATCATTTCTGTCTATTGTCCTCATCTTTGCAAGAAATGGTCTTGGTATCTCTTCCTGAAGAGATCGCTAGTCTTTCCCACTGTATTTTTTCCCACTATTTCTTTGCACTGATCACTGAGGAAGACTTTCTTATCTCTCCTTGCTATTCTTTGGAATTCTGCATTCAAATAGGTATATTTTTNTGAAAGTGAAGGAGGAGAGTGAAAATGTTGGCTTAAAGCTCAACATTCAGAAAGATCATGGCATTCGGTCCATCACTTCAAGGGAAATAGATGGGGAAACAGTGGAAACAGTGACTGACTTTATTTTTCTGAGCTCCAAAATTACTGCAGATGGTTATCAAAGCCATGAAATTAAAAGATGGTTACTCCTTGGAAGGAAAGTTATGACCAAACTACACAGCATATGAAAAAGCAGAGACATTACTTTGTCAACAAAAGTCCATCTAGTCAAGGCTTTGGTTTTTCCAGAGGTCATGTATGGATGTGAGAGTTAAACTATAAAGAAAACTGAGCACAGAAGAATTGATGCTTTTGAACTGCAGTGTTGGAGAAGATGCTTGAGAGTCCCTTGGACTTCAAGGGGATCCAACCAGTCCATCATACAGCAGACCAGTCCTGGGTGTTCATTGGAAGGACTGATGTTGAAGCTGAAACTCCAATACTTTGGTCACCTGATGTGAAGAGCTGACTCATTGGAAAAGACCCTGATGCTGGGAAAGATTGAGGGCAGGAGGAGAAGGGGACGACAGAGGATGAGATGGTTGGATGGCATCACTGACTCAATGGACATGGGTTTGGCTGGACTCCTGGTGTTGGTGATGGACAGGGAGGCCTGGCGTGCTGCGGTTCATGAGGTCACAAAGTGTCAGACATGACTGAGCAACTGACCTGAACTGAACTGAACTGAACGGTCTGGTGGTTTTCCCTACTTTGTTCAGTTTAAGTCTCCATTGGCAATAAGGAGCTCATGATCTGAGCCACAGTCAGCTCCCGGTCTTGTTTTTGCTGACTCTGTAGAGCTTTTTCCATCTTTGGCTGCAAAGAATATCATCAATCTGATTTTGGTATTGACCATCTGGTGATGTCCTTTGTAGAGTCTTCTCTTCTATTATTTGAATAGGGGGTTTGCTATGACCAATGAGTTTTGTCAGCAAAACTCTATTTTTCTTTTCCCCACTTCATTCTGTACTTCAAGGCTAAATTTGCCTGTTACGTCAGGTGTTTCTTGACTTCCTACTTTTGCATCCCAGTCCCTATAATGAAAAACATATTTTGGGGAGGGTGTTAGTTCTAGAAGGTCTTGTAGGTTTTCATAAAACTGTTCAACTTCAGCTTCTTCAGCATTACTGCTCAGGGAATAGACTTGGATAATGTGATATTGAATGGTTTGCCTTGGAAATGAACAGAGATCATTCTGTCGTTTTTAAGATTGCATCCAAGTACTGCACTTTGGACTCTTGTTGACTATGATGGCTACTCCATTTCTTCTAAGGGATTCTTGTTCACAGTAGTAGATACAATGGTCATCTGAGTTAAATTAACCCATTCCAGGCCATTTTAGTTTGCTAATTTCTAAAATGTCGACATTCACTCTTGCCATTTTGTTTGACCACTTCCAATTTGCCTTGATTCATGGACCTAAATCCAGGTTCCTATGCAATACTGCTCTTTACAGCATCAGACTTTGTTTCTGTCACCAGTCACATCCACAACCGGGTGTTGTTTTTGCTTTGGCTCTGTCTCTTCATTCTTTTTGGAGTTATTTCTCCACTGATCTCCAGTAGCATATTGGGCACCTACAGACCTCGGAGTTAATCTTTCAATGTCCCATAGTTTTTCCTTTTCATACTGTTTTTGGGGTTCTCAAGGCAAGAATACTGAAATGGTTTGTTATTTGCTTCTCCAGTGGACCACATTTTGTCAGAACTCTCCACCATGACCCATGCATCTTGGGTGGACCTACATGGATGGCATGCCTCATAGTTCCATTGAGTTAGTCAAGGCTGTGATCCATGTGATTAGATTGGTTAGTTTTCTGTGATTGTGGTTTCAGTATGTTTGCCCCCTGATGGAGAAGTATAAGAGTTTTATGGAAGTTTCCTGATATGAGAGATTGACTGAGTGGGAAACTGGGTCTTGTTCTGATTGCTGGAGCCATGCTCAGTAAATCTTTAATCTAATTTGCCATTGATGGGTGGAGCTGTGTTCCCTCCCTGTCATTTACCTGGGGCCAAACTATGGTGCAGGTAATGGTGGCTCAGAGGTTAAAGCGTCTAAATGGCAACCCACTGCAGTATTCTTGCCTGGAGAATCCCATGGATGGAGGAGCCTGGTAGGCTGCAGTCCATGGGGTCGCAAAGAGTCAGACATGACTGAGCGACTTCACTTTCACCTTCAATGAAGATAATGGTGACCTCTTTCCAAAGATCCCATGCATGTTCTGCTATACTCAGTGCCCCCAGCCCTGCAGTAGGCCACCACCTACCCACACTTCCTATGGAGACTCCTGGACACGCCCAGGAAAATCTTGGTCAGTCTCTTGTGGGGTCACTGCTCCTTTCTCCTGGGTCCTTGTGCACAAGGTTCTGATTGTGCCCTCCAAGAGACACTCAAACATAGTTCTGTCTCAGTCTCTATGGAGTCTCTGGGTCCTGGTGCACACAACATTTGTTTGAGCCCTTTGAGTGTCTCTGGTGGGAATGGAGTTTGGTTCTAAATGTTAATTAATTTGCACACCCCACCCCCCGCTACTGTCTTGCTGGGGCTTTTCCTTTGCCCTGGACTTGGGGTATCTCCTCAAAGTTTCTCCAGCACTGCCCAGCTGCTGCTCCGGCACAGCACAGCCACCCTTCCAACGGTTTCTCACATTGTACCATATATTTAGTGTTTTCTCTCTTGACTTGCATTCCCTACTCATCCACTCAGGTCTGTCTAATCTTCCCCTGGCTCCACTTGCTTCTCTTTTCTAAGAAATCCTTACTTAATGTTTGTAGCCAAGAAAGACATTTTCTGATGTATTCCAGATTGTTTCTTACTGAGACAGAGGCTCTTCACCCTAGGCCTACTCCATTAAACTGGTGGGCACATGGGATTTCGTTGACCAGTAAGTGGAATCATAGCTATGTTCATTCCCAATAGCAGGAGTTTGAAGCTTTTGGTAGCTTTTGTAATAAGTTATTTCTAGGTGTGAATCCTACTTCTAACTTCATAAATACTGCATGTCTGGTAAATGAATTTAGTTCCCCAAGCCTCAACTTTCTTACCTGAAAAATGGGAATAATATTACTTACTTTAAGGGGAAACTGAGAATCTTTCATTTTAGAACAGTAGAAAATGAAAAACATAATTAATACTGCTATACATGCAAAATAGAGTGAACTTTCAAGCAAATGGAGCAGGAGCCAGGTTTCTAATTGTTGGAGTGGGAGTTTACAGATATGTAAGGAGAGAAGATTAGAATGATCTGTACAATAATGGATTAGAGTTAGAGACTAATGTAAATTCATATGTGGTTTAATATTAATACAAATGGTTTGCTGTTTTTGTTCAGTCACTCAGTTGTGTCCAATTCTTTGTGATCTCACGGACTGCAGCACAGTAGGCTTTCCTGTCCTTCACTATCTCCCAGAGTTTGCTCAAACTTGTGTCCTTTGAGTCAATGATGGTTACATACAGAAATATTACAGATATGTTCACAACCACAAATTAGTACAAAAACATACATTTCTTTGTCAACTGTGAGTGCCTAGAAATGATAATACCCTAGTAGCATTGAGTCCACGTGGCATGCAAGTCATGATTTCTAATACTACTTTTAAATAAAAGGCACTATGATTCCTTGAAAATAGTTTCTTTTAGGACTGAGAAAGGAGATATGCAGATGATCCTGAAATATACTGCAATGTCATAAAGTAAGAGCGTGCTAAAACTATTACTGCTGTCATCACCATCAAAAACCCCTACAATGATGGAGTTTGTCCAGGGGACACAGGAGTTAGCTAAAAGAACTCCCAAAGGCCAAGGACAAAACACTTTGAATGGCAAAAGTAGTAAAGGATTATAACAAAATATATATAAATATTCATGAGTCCATCCTGATAGAGATAAATTCTTGAATAAATAAATAAATAAATGGCAAAGAAGAGACAAATATTCCATGTAGAAAAATTCCAAATAATTTATGAAAATACTTTGACCTCAAGGATATGGAGCAAAGCTGCTGCTGCTGCTGCTTAAGTCACTTCAGTCTTGTCCAACTCTGCGACCTGATAGACAGCAGCCCACCAGGCTCCCCCATCCCTGGTATTCTCCAGGCAAGAACACTGGAGTGGGTTGCCATGTACTTCTCTAATGCATGAAAGTGAAAAGTGAAAGTAAAGTCTCTCGGTCGTGTCCAACTCCTAGCAACCCCATGGACTGCAGCCTATCAGGTTCCTCCATCCATGGGATTTTCCAGGCAAGAGTACTGGAGTGGGGTGCCATTGCCTTCTCCAACAATGAGAAGAGAGGTGGTCAAATTACTAAAACAAGAAGTGAAGGAGGGAAAGTCACTATCAACTTTACAAAAATGAACAAGCTTTATGAGGCAATACTATGAACATTTGTTTACCAAAAAAATTAGGCCACTTAAATGAAGGGGATAAATTCCTAGAAAAATGCAAATTACTAAAAATTACTGTAGGGGAAATATTTAAAAAAAAAACACACACACACAACTGACCCTAGAAGAAGAAAGCAAAAAATAAATACATAAAATGAAAAGAGATTGAATTCATAATATTTAAATACTCATTAAGAAAAATTCAGACTCAGATGGCTTCACCTACAACTTTTACCAAAAAGTTAAAGAATAAACACAAATCCTTCACCACTTCTTTCCCAAAAATAGCAGAGAAAATATTTTCCAACTTACTCTATAAGGTATGTATTAACCTGATTCCAAAATCAAAGAAAACGAAACTACAAACCAATATCTCTTATGATGATAGATATCAAAATCCTTAATAAATAATAGGAATCCAAATCTATAAGCATATAAAAAAGAATTATATATCATAACCAAGTAGGACTTAGCTCAGTAATACAAGGCTATCTTTAACACCCAAAAATCCATTAATGTAAAATGTCATAGAAATGGAATGATGACAAATTGAAAATTACAATGGAATAATCATAGTTAGGCATACAAAACGTCATTGGGTGGCCATTGAACATCTGGTCTCAGAAGCGTTTCTGTGCTACTGAGAATGTGAATTTTCTGAACTGTATCAAACAATGACCTCCCAAAGACACTACCAGTCATTTAGAACAACATCTCCTATCTGCAACCTTGTGGTCTCAGAGTTACCCTTCCCACCCTCCACTGCATTTGCATAAGTTTTTAGACCTCAAACCATCCTTTTAATAAGCACCCTTATTTCTTGCCAGTTGCGAACATAATTCCTCACAAATAGCTTATGTAACTAACTGTGGCTTTGCAGGCTTTGTCTTTATAAGCTTCCTCTATTTTGTAGTCTGACACCTGGTGGCTCAGATGGCAAAGAATCTGTCTGAAACATGGGAAATCTGGGTTTGATCCCTGGGTTGGGAAGATCCCTGGAGAAGGAACGGCTACCAACTCCAATATTCCTGCCTAGATAATTCCATCGACAGAGGAGCCTCGCTGGCTACTGTCCATAGTGTTACAAAGAGTTGGACACAACTGAGCAACTGAAACTTTCATGCTTTCTCACATGACACAATTTATGTGCTTCTTGAATCTGTGTCTCTGAGGCTGCAGTACTAACAAATCCTAAATAAATGCTTCATCTCAATTAAATCTTCATTTTTGAAATTTTTGATTAATAGGAATAAAGAACAACAACACGATATCAGTAGATACCTAGAAAACATGTGATAAACTCTAATACCTTTTATAGAAAGAGTAAAACTTGACACACTTGGCATAGAAGAGAAATTTTTCAACCCTATTTCTATAAAGTGACCAGAATAAGCACATCTATATAGATAGAAAGTAGATTGGTAGTTGATGAGCTGAGGATGGGAAGAATGGTGATAGACTACTAATGAGTGCCTGGTTTGTTTTGGAGATGACTCAAATCTAAAATCACTGAATACCTCTGTGAATATACTAAAAACCACTCCCCAGATAGATCAGTTGGTAAAGAATCTTCCTGCAATGCAGGAGACCCTGGTTCCATCCCTGGGTTGGGAAGATCTCCAGGATAAGGGAAAGGCTACCCACTCCAGTATTCTGGCCTGGCGAATTCCATGGAACTGTATAGTCCATGGGATCGCAAAGAGTCAGACACAACTGAGCAATTTTCACTTCACTTCATGTATTTTACAGAGAAGGCAATGGCACCCCACTGCAGTACTCTTGCCTAGAAAATCCCATGGATGGAGGAGCCTGGTAGGCTGCAGTCCATGGTGTCGCTGAGAGTCGGGCACAACTGAGCGACTTCACTTTGCTTTTCGCTTTCATGCACTGGAGAAGGAAATGGCAACCCATTCTAATATTCTTGCCTAGAGAATCCCAGGGGAGCCTGGTAGGCTGCTGTCTATGGAGTCACACAGAGTTGAACACGACCAAAGTGACTTAGCAGTAGCACAGATTTTAAATGATTGAATCATGGCTAAGTGTTATACCTCAATAAGTTTCTCTAAAAAAAAAATATTGATCAAGGTAAAAGAGCTTAGTCACTTTCCTCTTAATTGCTATTACTCCTTACTTGTTAAAATAAGCAAGCCTTGAAAGAGTGGCTAACCCTCTCATAAACATCAGAAAGCCAGCAATTGTTTAGAAGGAAAGCCATATATGTAAAGGATAGACTTTCTTAATACCTAAGTCTTAGGTGTTCTCAGCTTAATAAAATGTTATTAACTTTTAGTGATACATGCCTCCTCAGTTTCCTGGTACATATCAGAACAGTAAAGCTGGACCCCTGAATTGCTTTGACTTTATGAAATCCATTCTGCCCATTGCTGCACACCAGTTTATGTAGCTGGCATTAAAAATCTCACTTGGCCTTAGTTATGTCATTGGGCTTGCCTGTGCTTCTCACCTGAGCCCCAAGGTCTTACTCCTTATTTTTCTGTCTTTCATGACATTAAATATCAAGGATCCTCAGATTTGGTGTTTCTGCTCGCTTTATTATATTAACAAGATTTCCTAAGCCTTTCTGCTCCTTAAGTAAACAGAGATAGAAATAATACTCCTTTTTCCATTTTATGATTTTGTTAAATTTGTAACTAAGTAAATTTAGAAATTCAGTTTAAAATGTAGTCAATCTAGTCTTTTGGTCAATTAAAATAACCTAATATTGTAGTGATATAGATACAGAGCATAAGTGTGCAGAAACACTAAACATGATTTAAAATCAGAATCATTCTCTCCAAAGGTAACTCAATATTTTCTAACTCTTATATGTTTTGTGGACAACCAATTTTATTCCTTGTATAATGTTGTTTAATGTTTATATCATTGTGTTAGTTGGATTTGCATTGAATGCCATAAATATTAAATGTCATAAATTTCTTACCTATAGTTACACAGAACTAATGTTTGCACATGCAAGGTCCTTTACCAATGTGTTTGCATATAATGTGACTTTTTCACAAGTTATCATTTACTTATGCACATCTTTAGGAATTGTGCACTGCTCTTAGTCACTAAAATTTAGCTGAGATGAGGGCATTTTTAAACAATTTAATTGCAATTATCAAAACATTTCTTAAACAAAGGTCAATTCATTAGCTTTATTTCAAATGTGTCTCCTTTCAGTAGATAAACTTAATTGCTTCTATTGTGACGCTTTTTTGAACTATAGGACATGAACTCCACAGCCCTTCCTGTCTGTTGTTTTCAATTATGAAAATCATTGTCACTCATACTAAATGATTTTTATTCACTTAATACTTGACAAAAGAAAAAGGGAAAACACAAAACACACAGATATAATTACAGTACAGTCATTACCATCAATCTATAATTTCAGACCTTCCTTGTTGCAATCATCAAGTCCACTGATCACTGCTTCTAATTCCTTGAATATTTTAGCATCTTATCTACTGTTATTCTCTTCAATACCTCTCTAATTACTAGCAATTTCAATAGCCATGTTACCTTTTCCAATAGTTTTTGAGCTCTTCTTGGTTTCTTGATGCTCTCTCCCTCTGATCTTACCTGCCACATTTCCTCAATCCTCACTGCTACAACTACAGATACCACAGTTACTGTCAATATCCCTCTTCCACCATCTCACTTTCAACATCTCCTCATCTGAATACAACTGTCTATCTTTTCAGTTTACTCCCTCTTCTTCTGCAAGTAGTACAACTCTTTGCCCTCACTGCTGCTGCTGCTGCTTAGTCGCTTCAGTCGTGTCCAACTCTGTGCGACCCCATAGATGGCAGCCCACCAGGCTCCCCCATCCCTGGGATTCTCCAGGCGAGAACACTGGAGTGGGTTGCCATGTCCTTCTCCAATGCATGAAAGTGAAAAGTGAAAGTGAAGTCGCTCATTCAGGTCTGACTCTTAGCAGCCCATGGATTGGAGCCTACCAGACTCCTCTGCCCATGGGATTTTCCACTAGACTCTAAATAAAACTTAATTTGATTCTACTAGTTTGTTACTATTTATTACTCTTCTGTATTCACCAGTCCCTTACTACTCAGCATTGTTTCTGTGGCCCATTTTTAGACTAATTATCTTGCATGAACTCTAGCTCTATATGATCCTGTCTCCTGATATCCACTTAGTGAAACCCCAAACCTTGTTAATCAATTATCTGTATCTCTTATATTTGCATTTTGGCAGTTGACTTAGGTGGGGGAAAATTCAAAATTATATTGATGCTATGTTCTTTAAAAATAGACCAATTACTTGGCACTTAATGCAGCCTAGATTCTATCTACTTTTGTTGTTGTTGTCTAAATATACTTCTGCCCTCGGAAAATTCTTTAGTACCATTTTCTCATGCCTTTAACAATGCTCCATTCTCCTCATTATGACCCTGTTACCTGGTATGCTATGCAAGTAAATGTCTACAAATTGATTTTGTAATATATTCCAGGGATGAAGGATAGTTCAATATCAGCAAATCAAAAAATGTGGTATACCACATTAACAAATAAGAAATCATATGATCGTTTGAATATATATAGAAAAAGAATTTTATAAAATAAAATATCCTTTCATAATAAAAACTCTCACCAAACTGAGTTTACATAGACTGCATCTCAATATAATAGAGGCCATATATGATAAGCCCACAGTTAACATAATATTAAATGGTGAAAAGCCAAACCTTTTTCTTCTAAGGTTAGGACCAAAGACAAGGATGCCTACTCTCATCACTTTTATTCAGCATAGTACTGGAAGTCTTATCCAGAGCAATTAGTATAGGCAAAGGGGAAAAAAAGGCATTCAAATCAGAAAAGAAGAAGACAAATTTTCTCTATCTGCAGATGACATGATCTTATATATAAAAACCCTAAAGATACCACCAAAAATCTTAGAACTAATAAACAATTTCAATAAAATTATAGGATACAAAATCAACATACAAAACAACAAACTATCAACAAGTGAAATAAAGAAAACCATTCTCATTTACAATAGCATCAAAGAGAATAAAATAGTTATGAAACAATTTAACCAAGGAGGTGAAAGAAATGCATACTGAAAACTATCAAATACTGATGTCGAAGAATTAATGCTTTTGAACTGTGGTGTTGGAGAAGATTCTTGGGAGTACCTTGGACTGCAAGAGATCCAATGAGTCCATCCTAAAGGAGATCAGCCCTGGGTGTTCATGGAGTGACTGTTGAAGCTGCAACTCCAATACTTTGGCCACCTGATGCAGAGAGCTGACTCATTTGAAAAGACCCTTATCCTGGGAAAGATTGAAGGCAGGAAGAGAAGGGGATGACAGAGGATGAAATGGTTGGATGGCATCACAAACTCAATGGACACGGGTTTGGGTGGACTCCAGGAGTTGGTGATGGACAGGGAGGCCTGGCGTACTGTTCATGGGGTCGCAAAGAGTCAGACATGACTGAGCGACTGTACTGAACTGAACTGAAATTGAAGAAACAAAGGGAAAGATGTTGTGTTCATGGATTAGGAGAATTACTATTTTTAAAATGTCCATCCTAACTGAAACAATCTACAGATTCAGTTCAATTTCTACAAAAATTACAAGAACATTTTCCATAGGAATATGAAGAAATCCTAAAATTTCATGTCACCACAAAATTTCTAAATAGCCAAAACAATCTTGAGAAAGAAGAACAAATTTGAAGGCATCAAACTTTCTGATTTCAAACTCTACTAAAAGCTATAGTAAACAAAATAATAAGTAAAGGCAGGGAAAATTTACACAATAACAACAACAGTAGCAAAAAAAAAAAAA